>JAQQAE010002161.1:0-19811 GCA_029823295.1 Pseudamia nigra
AACCTCTCTTATCTTTTTAAATGGGTGAACTTGCACATTTTTACATTTCCCAATACTTATTGTCCCCACTGTACATCTTTGTGTATGATTCACATAATTTTGTATGTGCATGTTTAATTTGAAAATGCACATCTCAGTATAATCAGTAATCATTTTCCTTCAAAGCCAGTCGTGTGAAGAGGTTACAATATGGACATATAGCATTGTTGTGTGTAATAAGAACATAAAGACTGTCGAAATGGAAATGAACACATAAAAGAATTGCCTTGTATTCACATTTACGATATCAGGTCTGAACCAACCCTTATTAATAAATCCTCTTAAATATTACCTGATCTACCAAACTGTGTAGACTGTGTTAACAAAGTTTGAGCTTCTTCCACTTTGCTTTTAACTTCTGTGTTTACAGAGGTGATTGGACAAAACCCCAGCAAATCAGCTGCCCGAAGCTTAATTGGTGTCAACTGGATTATGACTATGATGCCAGTTAATTTATTTCAAGTTGTCATCAGATTATCTTCTTTGCCAGTGAGGACTGTTTTCATTGGCATTGGTTTGTTAGTTTGTTTGTTAATGACATAACTCAAAAAGTAATTTGGTGAGTTTTGATGATTTTTAGGATAGGTCAGAAATGCCACCGAAAACAATGATTAGATTTTGTGGGGGATTCATCTAAATTCAGGTTTTTTTTAAAGGATTCCTCAGTATTTGTAGACAGGACCATATTCAATGTTTTTGCTTGTGTCCCCACAAATAATAACAAGAACAGTTGCTTTAAAAAGTACAGGAAATCATGATTATTGGTTCTACCACACCATAAAGTTTGCAATTCTGGATTTGAAAATAGCCCTACCTCACAATGATGACGAATCCTGTAAAAAAAAATCCGATGCTGATCCAGATCCCCAACATGATTGTTCTGTCACGTCCAATAGCCTGAAATTCACTTTGCGAGTTGTGTTACAAATGAATCAATAAATCCAAAAACCAATGTTGATCAAAACATAGCCACCAACCAGATTACATCCAGCAGTGGGAAACTGAAAAACTGCCTTGGAGGAGGTCTCTGCTCTCGTGTGCTTTTTTGGTAACAGTTTTATCGAAGCTGGCATCTCTTAACGTTGATACCAGACTGAATGAACCCATATCAACACTTTACTGCTAGTGGCTGTTTGTGATCAGGCACAGCTAAAATTCAAACTCATGTCCACAAAACTCTTCTAAAAAGAACAAAAGGGGAACCGTGGCCAGCAGCTTTGTATGCTTCTTTATCTGTGCTGCCATTGTCACTATTACTTCCCTCTGTATTTATTTTCCTCTTGTTTCACTGCTTTTATCTGCAGGTAATTCCTCAAGCCAGTGTTGGAGAAGTGCATCACGCCATCCGCACGACATTCCAGAGAGTCAATAACTTTTTCATCCCTCCAACCAACCTCATCATCACTCATGTGAGGTAAGAAATGGGACCCACTCATTCAAGCACCTTTGACCAAAGAGCCCAGGCGACCTCATTGCTCCCTCGTCACGGCTATCCTTCTGAACTGAAAGAGAAAAGAGCAAATGAGAATTCTAATAAGACCCTCCGTGTGTTAATCAATTTCTCTCAAACACCTGAAAAGGCTATTAACCTTTCCTCTGATCTTTGTCGATCCAGGTTTGCCTTTGTCTTCCTCAAAAATGAACCTGCGGTACATAAGATTGACCTGGAGACCTTCCACCGTGTCAAGACCATCAGTCTGAAGAACTACAGCTGCATACCAGAAAGCATGGCCTACACACACCTGAGCGGCTTCTACTTCATCCAGTGCCAAGGTACAAGCAAAAAGCAAAGTCCACCTCAGCTCCTCATCGACAGCGTGACAGACACTGTGATTGGCCCCAACCTCAACATCACAGGCCAGGCCTTTGTGTCACCGGACGGCCGCTACATTGTGACCCCTGACCCTCAGAGCTCAAAGCTCATAGTGCAGACAGTGTCGTTTCTGGGCGAGCTGGGTCTGAACCAGGAATTGGATGACCCTGTGGCTGTCTCTGATTTGGTTTTCCAGCCCTCTTTCACAGAGTCTAACCAGCATGTGGTGGTGGCCACCTCAGGCTCAGTCACAGACCTGCTATTTGCTGATCTGTCCTCGGGCCACAGCGAGGTTCTCCGGAGCCTCAAAGAGCCCCTGAGCCCAGAAGCCTGGCCCTGGGGAGGCCCCAACAGAGTGGTTGTCTCCAGCGGTTTGTTCGGACAGTTCCTGGTGACGCCGGCGGCTGAATCCCTCTTTGTCCTGAACGGTAAACAGAGAACGCCACACTGCGAGGTATCAGACATCAAGAGAGGGAACACAGTTGTCTGGGTTGGCGAGGTATGAGTAAAAAAGAAAAAAAAAGCAGGAGAAGTAGGATTAGAGTGAATGAAAAAGAGGCAAAAGAAAGATCAGGCCAAATTACCTATTACTAAGATTTATGTGAACATAAATTGTGGACTCAACCCTGGGACTGAGCAAGAGGAATATATGCCTGGGTTTATTGTATCAAAAGTACACTTAAAAATAGAGATATTGAGAAAACATTAAGAAACCCTGTTGTGATATTCCTACTGGGAGAAAGTGTCAATGCCGTTCAGTGCAACAGTGATCTATGTGCACTTAACTATACAGAATTGTACATTATTGCACTTCCTTCCATGTTATCACAGCGAATAGGCACCTGAAGAGGGGTTATTAACAAACTATGAACTATGCACAATGCTCACTTTTTTTTAGAGTAAAAAGCTTTCCGATTTTGTTTATCTCAACGATGTTTGTCGTTTTCACCAGTGCTGCATATAATCACCACTGTTTGTCCTGTCTGCCTTTAGTGTATGTGTGGTTTGAGTCCTTTTAAAAGCTACAAACCCATCTGTTTCCTCGCCTTTGTCATGGTATTGTACTGTGTCCTCCCTCTGAGAGCTTTCATCCCCCTCATGCCAGCAGAGGTTGTCTTTATGCACATGTGTAATACCCTCTATTTACATTGTCTATCCAAAGAGCCCGACTGGTCCATTAGCTGTTGACAATGGATGTTTCGATTGCAGAGGAAGCCTAACCAGAAATGAACATACAACACATCTTGTAGTCTCTTAAAAATGGTATAATCTGTCCCCCCATTGTGTCGCTCACATTTATTCTGTACCTGCAGCCCAACGCTGTGCTGTGGAGCCTGAAAATGCCACTTAGCAGATTCCCTCAGGGTAATGACTCCAGTTTACGCTGACCCACATGCTGAGGCCGAGCCAAAGTGGCATCAACTCTGCTATCTGACTGGCTGTGAGCATTTGTACATCCTCCCACAGAGCCATGCATCATGATTGAACTCCAGGGCATACACACCATTTGCTAATTATCTCACGTTAAAGGCATAATACATAGGATTTTCCTAAAAAATAATAAACATACTGTTTGTTTTCTGTGTTTGGACTATGTGAAGCCAATAACAGTGAGGTATGTGTGGACTGGAAAACAAAACCATGTTCTAATGAAATGCTGCAGGTCTGTGTGTTTCAACCAATGAAACACTCACCTAGCAGCTTATATTAAAAGCAGAAATACTAACATGCTGCACATCTGTGCTTCAAGAAACCATAGGTTGGGCTAAAGCTACAGACAACCCTCTTCTACTGAATGAGGTCTAAGACTGGTTTAGAGCCAACCGTTTTTGTTGACCTTGACAGCCTTTATGTTAGAATATTTTTTACCACCAAAATTAGTTTTTTACTGGCTTCATTCAGGGATCTTGGATAGCAAGTCTCCTCGCTTTTCCACCAGTTTTGATTAAGGACCTCATTGGAGGCTGTTGTTTAATGACCACAGATCATGAAATGGTAACATACTGTATCACTCCATCCAGCACCGCTTGTCACCAATTGCTTTGAGTCCTGGTAATGTTTTAGGCTTTTTTAGGTTTATTTCTCAAAAGTGAAACCATGTTTGTGTTGTTGCACATCCTTTCCAATGTTTTCTCAAACTTACACATTGTTTTCATCGTCATTGTCTTTCCAATGGGTAGATTATGACACACAGTGTTTCACACGCCTCTTAAGGAGACAACCCTATGAAATTCTCTTTGCTGAACAAACTTACTTTTGGTCAAGATAATTCAGACAGTGCATAACTGCCAGAGAACAACAATGGCTCCAGGTCCGAGTGGAAAAGGGCTACAACTGAGCATAGATTTATCACCATCATCAACACTTTTAGAATTAACAGGATAGACTGACATTGAACATCAATATGACACTAATGTTCATGTAATAGCCTGAAGCTGGGGACACACGACACAACTTTCACAGTCATGACCAGTTTTGAAAAGATTCTGAGTTCACATTAAACGACTGGTTTCAGCAGATTGTTTTTTATGACAATTAAAAGACTGAGGATCATACATTTAACAACTGCACCTGATGAGGGATCACACATTGCGTGGTTTGTCGTGCTTTCACACAACCTCTCGTGAGAGTGACCATGTCTACGAGAGCAGCAGTTTATCTGGCAGGTTGTAGTATCCACAAAGCAGCGTTATACCGCCACTTGTGTAGTCCAGTTTCGCTCTTCCCTCCTTCGCTGTTCGCCATTGTTGTTTTGATGTTCCCACGACTTACTTCCATCTTCTGACTTTATCCCACCTACTCTTTTTATTGGCCACTGGCAACATGTTTTTGCAGTTGGGCCAGTGATCCGTACACGCATCCCAATTGCATCCAGAGTGAGTTCAAGAAATTTGAACATATTTGTTTGACTGCGACTGAGGCCTGGTCTAGTCTGTTCCCTTCATACATTTGCCTAGTGAGCAGATTTCACTGCCAACTAGCCATGCTGACTATCCCCAACTAGCGCTGACTGGTGCAACTGTCATTTGTGGATAAAATTGGGCCAGAAAATCTTGTAGTGTGTCCCCAGCTTAAGAAATTAACAGCTGCTGGCTAGCTAGCTTGTTAACAGTAGTTATCATTTCATTTGGTCATTGATTCCCCTAGAAACATACCACTGAGCTTTGCCATGATGTCAAAATATCTTTCTAGACTGGACAAAGGCTAGAACCAGCACTAGGACCACATTGGTGGAAAACGGGTAAATTACATTGCATGCAGATAGTCGCACTTTTATTTGTGATTTTGCATAACCGTGGTGAAATAATCAGAAAAAAATGATTTTGCTTCTTTATTTCAGGTCTCTTGCTCTCTCTCTCTCTCTCTCTCCATTTACTGTCTGACACACTAACCATCACTACTATCTCCTTTGTTCACTGTGCAGAGTGGAGCGACCAATTTCCCAAATATTAACCTGGAAATTTTAAGTATTATGCCTTTAATAATAGGACAGACCAAACATGTGTCCTGGTTTCTACATGAAACATTTTTGGGTGTCATTGGTGCAGAAACCACAGTTTACATACAAAAATCACATCCGATTAAAAACACTCACCTGGCAGCCTAATTCAAAAGTAGAGATACTGATACAGTTACCAGGCTGTATTTAACATTATTCCTGTTATTAGGAATACTTGTTGATTGTCAAATTACTGGAAAAAAAGACTGTACAGACTTCTTTATAACTATTATTAAAAGTTGTATACCTACTTTTGAAAAACACGGTAACTTTGGTAAGACAAACACCAGCAACTCATCAATCAAATGGCACATGTTCTCTCTCTGTGGTTTAAAGTCTGTGTAATTTACTTTTTTCCATTTGCACTAATCATCTTAATGATTATCCATTAGCAGCGAGACAGCTCGGCTGCCTCTTTGTAGATGTCATAATGTTAGAAGGATGACCGGCTCTGCGGTGTTTCTGAAGTATTCCTTGCCTCTTGACAGAGGTGCAGAGGTCTACATATGAATACTAAGCTCAGATGACACACTCAGTGGTTCTTAGATGTTGTGCTTTAATGGGTGGCTCTCTAGGGCTAATGGCTTTTTCTGTTCTCTCCCTATTTTCATGTCAGATTGCCCTGGTCTCTGCCTCCAGTCCTCAAACTATGACTAAAAATAAATGTCCTCTAATATTCAGCCATCACTATCTGCTGCCATCTGCCATGGACATTATCACTTTCACATTAGATGTTATCAAGGTAAATGAGAAGCTCATTTTCAATCAGTTAATTCCAATGTCTGGTCTGTTTCTATCCTTCCTCACCTCATCAGTGCATCATCCTTGAATTTGCTACAAGCAGGTTTTGTCTCACTTACCCCCTTTACATAAAAATAAACATGCACATCACGTCTGTTTGCAGAGACCACATTTATTATTTTTTATCTTTGGGAGGCACCGGTTCACTTTCAATGCCTCTACCAAAAAAGTAAAGGAGAAAATCTAAACTTTACTGACTGGGGCTCAAAATCACCTTCCGGTCACCACATACAGTATACGATATTTGCTCAAACAGGGGTGGGGAGTCTTTTCACCTTGAGAGCAGAAGATACCAGGCCTTTATTTGAAACAGGCGTGAAATAACAAGCCTTTAATTGAAATTAGAAATTGTGCAGCTCAGTGAGATTCAAAGATAGCCTGGGCCAAAATTTGTTCAGCTTAGAATGAACATTTACAGAGCCACTGTAGCTACAATTGGCAACCAATATAAAGCTAGCCTGGTATCGTTCTCTGATCAGTGTGATCCATATGGTTTTGCAGCTGAAATATACTAACCTCAAACTTTGTAACATTCTTTGCCAAAAGTGGCCTCTGTTCCTGAATCACAACTGAGTTCACATTCTCAGTTAGTGATGCTAGTCTCCATTTCAGATTATTTTTGTACACCTCTTGTCCCAGTTCGATCACAGGCAGCTTGGCTATATTGGTGACACGCACTGATGATTTTAATTCTTGCTTTGATTTGTGTTGATGGTCGTTGTCCACAGTGGGCAGAGAACCAGACATGTGGAAATAGATTAAAATTGTTATACCAGCGGCAGCCACTAGGGGCAACCTCTGGAAAAACAAAAACCCAGCTCCCATAGAATTACATTAAACTTCTCTCAAAAATACCCAGCGTAAAAATCATCATGGTCTCAAATGTTTATTTGGACTCCCTAATCAGGTGGTTCATCTTAAAATCATTGTTCCGTCATTAAGATATGGAAAATCTCTTCACATGCTGGGTTTTATTAACCGCTTTGTATGATCCAATCACCTGTGTAGACAGACTGAGTCACACTTTTGTTGCTTCTGTGCATTCGATAAAATCAGTGGGCAACGACCAGGGCTGAACAATGAGTCAGTTGCAGAAATGCAGTAACTTGAAGTTGTAATACCACCAGGAGCCACAAAGGCACCGTTCACTCGGCTCCAAATGGCTCAGGCTCCTATAGACTTACACTGGAAACTGTCTGAAAATTCCAAGTGAATAAAGTTTTGTCATCAGTCACGATGGTTTCAAACATTTTAATCATACTTTCTCATAAGTGGTCTAGTGGTCATCTATTAAGAAATGGCAAATTACTAGACAAATCTATATCGTGCTGGGATTTGGTCGACAGGTTTTTATGGCATCATGTGACCTGCAGTCAGACCTATATAACCTCGATTTGTTTACCAGGACACATGATGTCCTGGTAAACACAACACCACAACATGACTTTTGTTAGATGATGCTTGATAAAGTTATACTGGGTCTGTAAGCTAGCATTTAGCATTAGCTACCCATTAGACACCTGACACACTGTCCTCCCACTGCTATTTTTATTTTACGTATTTATTTATTTATTGTACTATATTAATCCCTTGCGGGAAATGCATTTTGCTGCCGCGTTAATGGCGCACAGTGCGTGGTTTTTGAGTGCCTCCATTTGTCCAAATATGGTCGTATCCTGTGGGGTCCTAAATGGGTCCTGGACATGTTAAACCAATTGCCTTTGAAACATTACAAAAGCTAATGTGTTGTCACAATTACTCTTTCCACTAATATTGTCTATGAATAAAACTATTTTCCTGACTGATGTTAAATACAGTTGTTAAGAGGTCATGCTAACACTGTAAAATGACTGTTGACGCAGTCAGTAAGCTAGCATTCAACATTCAGCTTCAAGCTAGCATTTAGCATTAGCTTGTCAGACGTCTGACACACTGCACTCCCACAGTTCTACCCCATTTGTCCAAATATGGTCACATCCTGTTCTTGGGATCTAAAATGGATCCACAAAATGACAATCCAGTTGGTTTCAAACAGAAGTTACCACTAATACAGTCTATTAACAAAACACAATTATGTTAAATGTAATTGTTGTTACCAGGTTACACCAACAGAACCATAAAATGACTGCTTCCGGTAATGATGAAGGGTTACCACAATCAGTAAGCTAGCATTTAGCATTAGCTTACCCTTTAGATACCTGACACACTGCGCTCTCACAGCTCTACCGTCATTTGTCCAAATATGGTCACATCCAGCCTTGGGGTCTAAAATAGTTCCACAAAATGACAGTCCAATGGTTTCAAACAGCGGTTACCACTAATATACAATCAATTAACAAAACACTATTAAGTTAAATTTATTTGTTGTTGCAAGGTTACATCAACAACACCATGAAACGACTTTGTTGAGGTGCTGCCACCGTCAGTAAGCTAGCATTCAACATTCAGCTCCTATACATCCACCCCTTTTGTCTAATTATGGTTACTCTTGACATTACCTCCAAAATAGCGACTGGGATGTTGCAACCGGATCGTCCAAAAACCAATGGTTGATGTCACAGTTACTCTGTCCACTAAGTCTCTGGTTGTACCCGGGTTTGCTCATTCCATGTGGCTCAGTGAGTCTGTTGGAACTTTACGACTGACCAGTGTGAACAGGGCTTAAGCATCATCCCATGAATCAGCGTTCCCGAGCAGAGTGAGCACTACTCCGGGATCTGCACCACTAGTGGGATCATTTTACATGTCAGAAAAGAAATACCACACAAATACTCACAGCCTTTAGGAGTTGGCCTTGTTTGGCAGGTTGAACATGTTAAAGAGAAGTGAGCTAAAGTCACAGAGGACTGTTTCTGTTTCTCTTGTAAGCCCTACACATGGTAACGTCGGAATTTTATTGTATAAACTAAAAGCCTCTCGAGTCATGTAAGTGGAGTTTCTGCCCCAAACCAGCCCTATATAATATTAACCTCCTAATATGTAGTTGTGCCTGTAACTCCCTGATGCATTGCAATGTGTAGGGTAGAAACCAAGCTGTGTGAGAAAATAAAATAAAAAATAAAATAGAGTCAACACAAGAGTGAAGCAGATTTGTTGTGCTTGTTTGTGATTTAGGTATTTGCTGCTAATCTGCCATGAAAGCATCCTGGCACACAAGAATGGACGGTTTGTGAAGGTAAAGGATTTAAAGGTAATGTTTCCTAGACCACTGTTGCACTGAGGAGAGAAATCGAATTCCTATCTGACATATTTGTTGTTTGAATGGTACTTTTTGTCCAATTGGTAGCCCGGTTTTCTCACTGTTTTAACAAGAAAAAGGGTGAATTGAGGCTCGGGTGCTTCCTGAAGTCACTTATCTCCAAAGTTACACCCGATGAGTCTAACCTCCAGTATCCGACAACTCTAAGACATGCATGTAATCAAACTAGAACTTAATATCATTCAGATCCCTTTGAGCTCACAGTCACATCCAGTTGCTTGTGGAAAAAAAATGACAAAATCTCACTTTTCTGCCCTCTCATTGTCACAATCGTCAGCTTGTCTCTTTAAGGTCAGTTTGGCCGTTCTGACAGCGCTATTAGAGCCAAGGAGAGCAAGTACAAAGAGACTACCGCACCTACGCTTGCCTAGAGATCTCCATGATTGGCTAGCTCATGTTGTTTGTTTGAATCTACCTTCAGTGTCACATGACTATTTGCGTACCTCTCCTTTAATCCTCGAGTTAAGGGGCTGCAGAGATGAACTGCTTGGTGTGATAGACATTGATAGAAACCACTGTTGTAGATAACATTGTTCATGTTTAGAACATGTTCAGACATGACAAAACTGACTGTACAGTTTTCTTTATGCATTTTGTGTGTTCTGGTTTATGAGGAAATTGTTTTGTAAGAAAAAATCAAATAAAAGAACCTGTAAAAATCAGCAACTGTGTTTTATCACTTATTCCTCTTTTCATATATATATTTTTTGGTCATTAAAAAGAAATACTATGTTCTATCGTTCCAGATCTGGAGAGCGCAGACCTTTGCCAAGGCAGCTCAGTTCTCTTCCTGAGTGACTTTTTCATATCTTTATTTATGTTACAATAAATGTTATGTTAACATCATGGCACTGGCTCGTCTCTTTACGGTAGGTTGCTCCCTTTGAAACGGGGCGTGACAGTCAACGGTGATACTTTTTTTTTTTTTTTTGCCACGTACTGTGATGTTCTGGACCTTGAGACGCCGTCTCCTCCTGTCCACACATAAGCATAATCTCCACTTTGGCTGGAGTTTTCTGAAATAATAATTTTCAGTGACTGGGTTTGGTGTTTTCATGTGGATGACAGGCAAAAATGCATGAGAAAATATCAAGTTTTCCAAAATACGTGGGTATGTATAGACATGGCCTGAGTGTTTTTTTTTTTTTTTTTTTGGTCACTTTGCACACCCCCATTTCAGTTCACGTTTGGTTATTTTAAGTAGGTTTTTTTTATCATTTTGATGGAATTAGTTGATGGAATTAGTTGGTTTGATGGCTGGAGTGTCTTGCACACACTCCCCTTTTAAAAATCAACTGGCCCTTTTTTGTATTTTGAAGTGCTTTGGTGTTTCAGCCCAGTTTTTTTTCTTTTTCCATCTTGCTAACTGGTGACTGCAACAACATTCACTGAGTTTCCAGATCACATTCTTTTTAGTATGTTTTGACAAAGTTAGAATCCCACCCATTTCTGGCAAAGATTGTCAACTGTAACTCAACTGGGTTCATCTAAAACTATTGGCTTAAAAATTGAGCAATAAATTAAATTGAATTTTTTTGGTGAAATTCAGTCTATGTGGAACACTGCGTGTGACCACACCCACCCATACACACACACAAACTCAGGAAGGATGCAGGGTGGTCCATACCTTAACTGCACACAAAGCTGCATCCAGGCCCAACCAATGCCCACGAGGAGAAAAGCCAGTCCCCAAACAGCCACCACCCCAACAAGGCTGCGATAGCAGGAAAGATGCTTGTTTTTGCCTGTTCTTTTCTGTTTTTACATTTTAGCTGCAGTGTTTTCCTCACGGGGTCCTCCTCACCAGAAGCTATGCCTGGTCCATCTGCAGGGACCTCCATTTGTCCACTGATTTACAGATCGATGGACAAGTGGAGGACTGGCATTCTGACCTGATGGTTGTGAAGTGAGCCCCTGTCTGTCTTGGTTGCAGTGGTCCCTGTGGCGACACCTTCTGTGGTCATGGGGTGGATGGCTCTCAAAGATGGTGTTTCTTCACCTGGGGGCTCATTTACAAATCTTGCTTACGCACAAAACCGGGTCTGAAACAGGTTGCATGCCACTTTCTGCGCAAACGTGATTTCTAAAAACAAAGTCGGCGTGAGAATGTGCACACAGTACATAAACTATGAACTTTGTGCGCGAACATTTTGGAGATGGGGGAAATTGCAGAAGGTGAGGTGGTGAAATGAAGCCAGATTTCTCATACATTTAAATTCATGTCATATCAGAGTGATATATCTGCATAATCACAAATACCCAAGCCTGCAGTGGTACAGATGTGTTCCTGTTGTGTGCCATTACAGTTCCACAAGCACTCACTTAGGAATTACACCACAGTACGCTCATATGTCAGACTTCAATCTCCAAATTAGATACTAGAATTGTAGATAGCAGTGATTTATGCAGTAATTGTGACAAGGTGTGTAGCAATCAGTCTAATTGCAGAGTCAACATAAATAATGCGATGACATTCATGCATAATGCTGCGTAATGGATGCACTGGCACATGCTGGAGGATTACGCAAACAGTACGATCAGGACGGAGAGGGTTTTCAGGGACCAAGATTTCCTCGTCCATGATGATGACTGGCTAATATGCAGATTTAGATTCCCTAGAGCAGTGCTCTTGGATTTATGTGCTGAATCGGGTCCAGTGTTAGACAGACCAACCTGCTGGAATGGTGTCAACTTGGTGCATGTGCAGGTCCTGACCACTCTTGGCTTCCTGGTAACTGGCTCTTTCCAGCGGGAATTAGCTGACAGGTATGTGTTTGATGTGATTTAACAGTATATAAATTTACATTTTCTGCGTAATGACCCTTTTTGGTAAGATGCTATTAAATCCGATCTTTATAAGTCTGGGATTTCATGGCCGTTGCTGAGCACATTAAGGTCAGCTGTTTTGGATGGCATTATTAGAATGACAACTCCATACATCAGGTTTCCTTACACTGTGGGTGAACTGGCCAACATTAAAAGGCAATTTGCAGCAATGGCTGGTTTCCCAAATGTAATCGGCGCAATTGACTGCACTCACATTGCTAAAAGGACTCAGTCTGAAAATGAATTTGTCTATATGAACCGTAAAAATGTGTATACATTCAATGTTCAAGGTATTTGTGACTCAAATATGGTTGACAAATTTAGTTGCACGGTGGCCTGGCTCAACCCAAGACTCATTTCAACCCATGACGCATCGCTGTGTAGAGCACAGACTGCAGGAAGGCGCGGCGCGTGATGGCTGGCTCTTCAGTAAGTAACACAACATTGTGGCATTCCTTAAAATTGAAGCCTGATTTATAAGTTGTCATCTTATAACTTGCAGGTGACAGTGGCTACCGGCTGAGACGCTGGCTTCTTAATCCATATGCAAATCCACAGAGCGCAGAAGAGGTGCCCTTCAATGTGGCCCACGCCTGTGCATGCTCAGTTGTGGAATGGACCATCAGCCTCCTAAAAAAACCTCTGGAGGTGTTTTGGATGCCTCGGGGGGCAGACTACTGCACCACCCATCAAGGGTGTGCAAGATAATACTGGCGTGTGGTGTTCTACACAACGTGGCATGGAGGAATGCCATTCGTCTCCTGCCTGGCCTCCCAGCCGCCACCGCGAGATGAAGAATTTCACCAAGGAGCAAGGCTTTGTGAAGGTGTCATGCAGCGCTTGTAAAAAGATCAGCAAGTAAGGTCAGTTTTTAACAAGATCATTTATTGTGCCAGCAATTTCAGACATGATGTCACACATTACTGATGACTGCGTGTATTTGAAGTTCGTCTCCGACTTCATTCACGGTAGTGATAGTGTCCCTCTGTGTTCGCGGGATGGCGTTGGTCAGGACCCGGCCACTTGCAGGTGCACCATGCATTTGGCACGCAGTGGTGGCTGGGCCAGCCGGACTCCCTGCAGCCACGCTGCCAGTGCTTGCAGTGCCAGAATCCTCCACTTCTAGAGTAACTGAGGACACAACCCATAAATCAACTGTGCCTTTTCATGGTTTAAACCTTTGTCTTATGAATTTAATAAACATATGACAATGTACTTCACTGGTCTCCATCCTTCTTTGGCACTATGCCACACACTCACTCCCATACTCAGCATTGCCTCCATACTCGGGACTGCCGAGTATGGAGGCAATCTTCTTATCCAGCAGTGTGGACATGGGTGTGCCCTGGCCCCCACCTGTAGCAGACGGTGGCGTGCCAGTCTCCTCTTTGCCTCCACCTTGAGATCTACTTTTTCTTCACGTCGGTGACTGCTCGCTCTGTGCCAATCACACTGTTCACAGCTGCAGCAACATGCTGCCACTCACTATAGTTTTATTCATTATGCCACTATTGCACTGTTTTTGGCTTTTCGCTAAGTTTTAGTGTGGATCCTATGCAAGGTTCTATAAAACTGTGTAGAAAAGATCACTACAAGTGGCATAGGCCGGAAACACAGGAAATGCACAAAAACTTTTAGATTTATAACAGAGTGTGCATGAACGTCCTACAAATGATTCCATTTATAAATCACAATCAACTCTAAAGTTGTCGCATGTGAGGAAACGTTTTGCCCTGCCCAGATGGTGCCGATGAAGCGTCAGGTGAACACCCCTGATGAATATTCAATGTTTCTAATTTCACTATGGACTAGGAGGGAAAACGACCGAGGAAAAAGAAATTTCACTCAATGCGAGGTCGAGATATTAATAGGTAAGGTGGTCACACACAAGAGTCTTATTTGGTGGCACAGTGTGAGCAACACTAATGCCAGAAATCTGATCTGACATAAAAGTGGAGGCGGAAAGGGCGTATCACTCTCCATAGTCTGACAGGTGGGCGAAAGGGCACACCGGAGCTCACCCCCACAGGCCAAAGTCTAGCGGAGATCATTGGGGAATCCCTCCAGAGTGGTGTGGTGACGGAGGGGGACACAGATGCACCAAATGCGCCAGAAGCACCGGATGAATAATTATATTCTCTTGTTTAATGAACACAGTACAAACACATTTGCAAAGTAATTCACAATAGTTTACTTCATTTAAAGTTAAATAAGCCATTGTACGTCTTTACTCATTTTGAGCGCCTTTTTATATCCAACCATCACTTAGTCACTGTGTTCCCAAAATGTACCACACAAATAAAAGTTTATTTTAATAATAATTAAAATGGCATGATCATTGTGCAAAACTGCTGATCAATTAGGCTACAACACCTGTAGCTGTTCAAGAAATTGTCTGCCTTACTGTTTGTGAATGAATTTCATAATAACATGCAAAGTTTGTTCCACAATGACAGAACATAATCGATTTAATAATACAAACTACATGTATGTGTGTGCACGTGCATGCATTTGCGGCTCCCAAGGGCATCAATATACAATACATTTTCCTCTTTCTTCGTTTGGCATGTGCTGTGAAATGTGTGATATTCGATTATTTCACACAGATGTACTGTATCAATGTCACATTGTTGTCTTTAATTCTATCCTTCTACTGTTGAGGTTGCAGTTTCCCATTTCTCCAGATGTTGTGCGTCAGAGCTGCCATAGAAGTGCGCACATTCTCCTGTCAAGTTAAATTTTTATAAATCCCAAATGTTGCTTCCAAGCAGGCTTCCACTTTGTTTTGTGCGTACGCAGTGTTTCTGGTCAGTGCCAAGTCTATTCTATATATTATACTCTTTAAGCAACAGACTGTGTGAGGGCCCACGTGTTTTATAATATGTAGAGCATTTTTAATGTTTTTTATGTATGAAAAGTGCTCTACAAATAAAATTTGATTTGATGATTCCCATGTACGTACACTAATCCTGTCTGGATCTGTCCTGTTGGCCTGAAACAGGGAGAGGGTCACAGGAGCAATCCGACATCGAATCAGCCTCTGTGTATTTACACCAGCATTCACCAGTCCGTTTAAGTCCAGTGGTATCGAAGCCACATTTGTTCAGGCTGTTTGACTCGTATATGAGTCCGCTCAGTATCTCTGCTGCATGTAGCCACCTGTTTCAGCATCTCATGACTTCTCCCCCATCCTGAGTCATCTGCACGTTCCAGCTTCCACTCACATTCTGTTCTGTATCTTTAGACACACCTTGTAAATAAATCCACTGTGAACTTACTCAGCAGTCATGTCCACCTCCTCCGTTGTGACAAATCTGAAGCCACGAAAATTAAAGTGGCATTGGTGTGTAACTTTGCAAATCTATGTCAAACTCCAGTTTTCACTGGACCCCTTCCTAATCTGACCAGCGATGACACGTATGGCTGCATGTAGCCAAAGATTTGGTTCCAGCCAAAGATTTGATTATGATAAAAGGAACCAAAGATTTGGTTCCTTTTATCATATCTCTGTGTCATCTATCAATTCAGTAAGAGTGTAATGGATTATTTTTTTTTAGTTTAAAGGAATTAATTTTGAACTGTGCATAGTACTATATTAAAACAGATAATATAGTGTTAAAAATTTGTATGTTATTTACCTCACCTTGCTAAGGATATTAATCTGTGATGGTTGCTGACTCTTATTTTGTCACCTGTTATTAGATTAAAATACCAAGAAGTTATGAATGCGTTGAGTGCTACAGACAGCTGTGTTGTTTTGTTCCTTGTTCAACTGTAGAAAAAGGGCAGTAAATGTTTGGTTTGAATAGACATCGGTCTTCATTGTCTTGAAGCTTTCAGTACCCAACAAAGAGATTCTGATCTTAGAAGTAACTCCCCCTCAAAACTATATTTAGTTGCTAATACCTGTGCGACCTCGCTACGTTCAGCACTCGGTACTGTCGCTCCTCCGAAGAAAAAAAGTAGTGACACAGGATGAGAGCACCTTGGTTCACACCTCAGCTTATGATGTTAACAGGAACTAATAAGGTTGGAGAGACATTGGCGTTCCTGTAAATTGGTAGAAACTTTTCATACAAAGGAAAGAATTTTACAAAATAGAGAAAAGCCTTCCATACTTGTCCTTAATAGAAGAAAATAAAAATAATTCTAGGTTTCTCTTTTAACAAAAAAACATAGTTCTATTAAAACCAATATCCCTTAAACTCTCTTCCCTAAAGGCATTGTACAGTTTTTCACAAGTAAAATAACCTTTTTTTTGCAGTGCCACCCCACCATTTCCCATAGATAGAGTGCTGTGAAAAAGTAAGCACTTTTTTCACTTCCTGATTTTTCTTTTTTGTGCATTTATCACACTTAAATGTTTCAGATCAAGCAAATTTACATAATGCATTTAAGAAAACACAAGTAAACACAAAATGCAATTTTTTAATGGATTTTATTTTTAAGGGAAAAAAATTCCAAACATACATGACCCTGTGTGGAAAAAGTACATTTAACATAGTAACTGCAGAGGCCCCTGCTCTTTTACACTTATGCTACAAACAAGCTGTAACATGATACTTACTGCATGTTGGGGTCTCGAAATGGTGGGGGGTCAAGGGCAAGCTTGTTGGGAGATGCTGTCCTCCCCAGACAATGTCAGCATCATTGTCAGTGGCGGCTGAGGCACCAGGGCAGAATCTTTTGTAAGCTTGTGTTCCTGAAGGTGGTGAACGTCAAACAGAAGGTACTGGTCAGTGTGAGTGGGTCTTCTGCAGACCTCGACGCTGAGGCCTCTGCACAGTCCAAGAAGACAAGGCAGTTTTCTGTGACATCTCCCCACATGAATGTGATGTTTCTGTCCACCGAGTCAATATGAGCTGTGAATGCTTTAATCTCCCGTTTTTTGGTGGAGACCCATGTGTCATCCACGGAGCCAAAGGCCTTTTTCCCCCACTGTTGATGCAGAGAAGTGACCGTGGTGGACACTGGTAGAGGACTACATGACTCAGAACCAGTGTCAGTTCATTCATCATACAGTACATCTTCCAGTACACACAGTGTGTAATAAAAAGACTGATAGCTTCACACATTGTCTAAATGATGGTCATTATTTGAATCCTCAAGTTTGTTACATGAACACTACTCAGTGAATTTTTGTTGTGGTAAACTTGTTCTGCATTCTAATTAGGACTCATGGGGATCCGGAGTGTAATGATGGGGTGGGAGCTGTCACTTCCTTTATTTCCAAATCTTGCATGTTAACACAGTGCATATGTGCAGGTGGTGAAGACGAGGTGATGCAGAAGGTGTGTGTGTGTGTGTGTGTGTGTGTGTGTGTGTGTGTGGGTGTGGGGGTGTGTGTGGGCGTGTGTGTGTGTGTCAGACATCGTGACATCTCCAGAGCATTCTGAGCTTCTGACAGCACATGTTTGAGTTTTCACATGCAGAGATTTTCCAGCAAAGTAGTTTTTGGTGATTGTACACTACAGGTCAAAAGTTTGGATGCAATCTCTCTTTCAGTGTCTCAGCATTGCACATAATGTAATAAATAAGTGTTAAACAACCCAGAACAAGTTTTTTATATTTTAGATTGTCCAAAGTAGCCACATTTTAGCTTTGACAGTTTTGCACATTCATGCCATTTGTCAAATGATTTACAAAGTCAGTGTGGTGTGTTATTGGTAGTGTATATTCACCAGCCACTTCATTAGGTCTGCCTCTATTTCAGGTAGATACAACATGGTTATAAAGGGATAGAAATGGTCGGCAACAATACTCAGGTAGGCTGTGGTGTTAAAATGGTGCTGAGTTGGTGCACGATGCATACATGTTGTTGTGTTGCTTACACCAAATGCTGTCTGCACCATCCAAACAATCCACACTCATCGGGGCAGGTAACATTGTGATGTTTTTTCTGAATACATGTGAATTGTAGTTTCAGCTTCCTGTGTTTCACTGACAGGAGTGCCCCCTGGTGCCCCCTGGTGTTTCCTGCTGCTGTAGTCCATCACCTTCCACTCCTGACCTGATGCCTGGTTTAAACTTTAGCAGGTTGTCTTGACCATGTCTACATTTCTGAATCCATAAAGTTGCTTCTATGTGATTGGCTGCAGGTGAAGCTGAGTGCACTCAAAGCATTTTGTTAAAATGCAATTTTGTAACATGCTGTACACAAACTAATATTTCCCCTTATTTTCCTTTTGTTTATTATTAAAGATGACTAGGATGGATCCACAATAGGTTCTGGGAAAATAATTTCATTATAGAGTGTCTTTTGAACTGTTAAGGCTTCCTCAAATGTCTCCAAAAATATCCATGTTAACCATGACAGTCTGTTTCCCAGTTCTAATGTTTTTTTTTTTTTTTACCCGTGTACAGGATCAGGGAACGTGGGTACCAGGGAAGAGAGCAGGGAACATAGGGTTGTCTTCAATGACAGATCAGCCTGTATCCAATCCTAAACCTCATAACATGATTGTTGCAGGAAACATTAAGTGTTGTAATTTCTAATAATTACCAGCTGATCAGAGTTTTGATTTCTGATTGGTTACATGGGATATTTTTATTCTGATTTGCCTCTTACTCTGATTACTAGTGGAATATCGAAATGCGTGGAAACTAAGTGTCCTACGGAGACTGTGATGAAGTCATGTTGCTGATGAAATGCTGAGTTGGTTTCTATCTTTTGCAAGTGAAGGGTGTTTATGGAAAAGTGATGGCATGATCAAAGTAGCTCTATGAGCAACTTGTGAAAGGAAATGAAATCAAAGGCTTGGCATCATCATACATGCTATATAAATTTATGTTTAATTTCTACATACTGGCTTTAACTAAATGTGTCGCCATCTGCCACACCATTTCCCATAAATATCTTCATATAACAGGCTCCTTCTGTATATGTGCACATTCTCCTGTTAAATTTGCATTTATATCTCAGCTTGTGCATCTGCATTTTCCACTCGCTTTTTGTGCATTTCTTTTCATAATCAGACATTTACTGATTATGTTTGAGGACAATTAGTGATGTCTACTGGTGAAGGTACAGATTGAAATAACTTTTAAAGGCTGTGTTTTTTTAAATATATTCTTTTAGAGAGATATTAACTAGATGAGCAATAATAAATGTGAATGACATTTGCGTCACCCATTTTCATAACATTTTAAGGAGTAGGCAGCGGCAAACCTCTTTGGATCACAATTTTAGCAAAAGATCATTGCCTACTGAAAGTGATGATGCTGATCATGATGAAAGTGTGGCGAAACACTAAAACCAGTGAATAAAAATCAGAAAAGAAAAAAAATATGAACTGTATGGGAGTCCTCTTGGTCTTGGAACGGATTAATTGGCTTTACACATATTCTTATGAGAAAACCAGGCCTGGCTCACAAGTTTTTGGCTTAACAAACTTGATCCTGGAACGGATTAATCTTGTAACCACTGTGTTAAATATTCTTAAAATTTAAACTGGTGTCTTCACACGTACAGCACTGGCAACAAGGCACCACTGAGTAGTGGTACGGGGTCATGACAGCCTCCCAACTCTTGAACAAGCTGCTCAAGGGTACGGAGGAAGACCTGGTTGAAGGCA
>JAQQAE010002162.1:9607-23013 GCA_029823295.1 Pseudamia nigra
CAGTACAATTTTGGTTTAAAAGTAACAAATTCAGAATTCCCTGAGATAGCTGCTATACCCCGTAGAGACGTTAACAGTGAACAAATGGACAGAACAACAATGTGGCTGATGTGAAAAAAATAACACACATCACATCAAAAAAAAAAAAAACAATAACAAAAAAGTGCCCATGGCGTGCTCATCTGCAGCAATTTTAATCTTCGGTACCTACAGATTAGCTGTACACCCATAATAACTCAAAATACAGTCGAGCCCTGGGTAACGAACGCTTCTACCAACAAAAAATTTGGGTAACAAAAAAAAAAAAAAATCAGCCAAAATTGTGTCCCAGCTAATGGGAAAGTTTCAGGTTACATATTTCGTAACCCGTAAAATTTCGGTTTACAGATTTCATAATTCTGGCTACGAATTTTTCACCTATTGTTTCACCTAAAATACTGCTTCATTTTGTGTTTTTCATCATGGGACCTAAGAAAAATGGCGTCTCCATCTCATCGTCCTCCGGCAAGTGTCTTTATAAATCAATAAATGTGCAGGTACGGGTGTGTAAGACATACTTTATGTGGGAGTTTTCGTGGGTCCAGAACGGATTCATTCATTTTACATGTATTCCTATGGAAAAACTCGCTCCAGCTAATGAATGAGTCGCCCAATGAGCGTGATGTCAAAACAGATTCAATTCGCTAGCCAGGGCACCGCTGCAGTCTGAAATTATTTCAGAATGACAACACAAGATTACAAGCAGGGAGGCCTCTTCCTGATACGGGGTTGCTGAGCCGTGACGTCCGAACGTTACACTCCTACCTTGTTGTAAAAGCTGCTAAAGTATCAGGCTGTGAATATAAGTGGTTATGCAGACGACAGCCCAAAAGATACATATCTGATGTAACGTTGTCTCCATGGTCTGTTCAGAGCTGCTGAAGAGTCTCTGCAGCTCAACGTGAGCAGACCTGGAGTGAATCTCACCTCTTTCACTACTTTATTCTCAAAGAACGAGGTGAAATTTTATAAAGGTAACAACTGTTTTGTTTTTTTGAATGTGTCATGTGACACAGAAATGCATTCCACCGCCTCATTTCACACAACCTGTCATTTTAAATGTCACTGTGTAGTTGATGTCTAACTCAAAGGGGATCAAACATTCCTTTGTCTTTTGCCAGTTCGACTTTGTCCAATGCCGGGTCCGATAACCTGGAAAGGAAACAGCGGGATCTCATCCACTCTACATGTCCAGCGATTATAAAACATACACTTCTATGAATCCGACAAGTTGGGAACGTGTTCTTCCGAAAAAATATCTGAATAGGTTATTCCAAAATGTACAAACAGCATATTTGATGAGCATAACAACACCATGCATAACTAAACATAATCTTTAACTCTTAAGGGGCTGGTTAAGATGGGGAAAAAAATGCTTCAAATATATCACAACAAACACAGAATTATTAAAGAACTGTCAATGTGCATGTGATATTCTGTAGAACACGCAGTCATCATCAGTTTGCATTTGAACACATATTTTCTGACAGAATCGGCGGCGGTATTCGAGGAGAGGCGCCTGTAGAAGCTGAGTCGACTGTAATCCAATGAGGGGCGCCGTCGTCATCATCGGAGCGGGACAGGCTGTGGTCCCGATGACCTCATCCTGTTTGTTCAGTGTCTTCTGGGAAGACAATGAGGCCTTTTCATTTGTCATTAACCTCCCCCCTGGTGAAACCCAACCACCCAGAAAACAGCTGAAGATGTAAAACTTATCCTTCCGTCCAGTTCATGTTTGGCCAATTATGATAAGACTTTGTGTAAACAGATGAATACAAAATAACTTTAAAAAAAATAATCACGAGGATGCATTCTGGAATGAATTGACAACCAAAACAAGTTGTAAACATGATGGATGTTGTGGCTTAGAGGCTAAATGCCCAACAATAATGCACCTTTCTGCAACTATCTGTTGTAGACAGCAGGGAAATATGATCATTTTAGGAGAAAGACATGTCTCCTGTATCTGCACTGTATGCACTGGATGCAGAATGAACCAAAATGCAAACATCATCGCAACATCAGCCATAGCAATGATAAGCTTGCAAATGGTTGCGATTTAAAGGTCTATGCGAAGGGGACTCAGGGAAATGAACAGCAGGAATGTGAAAAAGTGGCCAATACATGTTGATATTTTGGATTTAAAGAAGACAGGGGTACTATTAAAGCCACAAAATAAAAGTTGCAACATCCATTTTGTATTAATTTTTATTATTTTTAATGCTATCTACATGTGTGAATTGAGAAAATATGGTCAATCTGTGCATTTTCCTTGACAAACAGCAGACAGATTCAAATTGAAAATGGCAATCATAGTATTGCCTTCGATAATCACAACGGAATTAATTTTCGCCAAATTGTGCACCACTGTATGATAATCCTGAATGTGGTGATCAGCATTATAATGCAGTGGAAGGGCTGCACAGTTTATCAAACCAAGTGTATTTGCAATAGTATTTGCAGCCTGGACACAATTTCAAATTCTGGTGGATTTAGGGTTATCCAATTGTGGGGATGGAGAAAAAAAATTAAAGGACAACCTGTATTGTCATTTTAAATTTGGTTACAGTGACCAGAAATTGACACAAATGTAAAGATGCCATTTTTTTTGCAAGGGTTTGTTTTGTATTTTTATGTTACTTTTATGCACACTTCTATGTATAAAGTGAAGAGAATGCAAATTTCAGGCATGTTACTTCATAATCCAACAGGTAGAATCAAAAAAAATATTCACAAATGTCAATATTGATCGCAATGTGATTTATTTTGTAATAATGTGCACTGTATGCTACTGAAACGAGCTGCACAATGAAATGAGCTGCAATCCTGTTCATAATATCAGGCTGTGAAATGATAGAGCTGCAAAAGATCCAGATTTCGGTGGATTGAAGGTGGGAAAAACTAAGCATGTGTTCTGTTGTCCAGTGATATTTTGGATTTGGTGACAGTCACAACAGGTTTTTCTGACACAGTATATTTGATGAAAGTTTGCAGAGATGCTGTGTGTCCAAAAAAATAAGAAAAGTATTAACAAAAATCATAAAGCTTACATCACTAAGAAAAACGTGGGCAAAACAAAACGAACATGCTTTGAAAAAAAAACTAAAAAATACTAAAATAATTAATAATTTGAGAGAAAATTGATATATTCAACAAAATGAATAAGATAAGCAAAAAACAGGCCAAAAAAATTAACAAAATAGTAAAGTAAATGATTAGGAATGAAAAAAATTAAGCAAAACAATGAGCAAAATAATCCACAAAAATAATCAGTGAAATTAACTGAAAGTCATAAAAATTGAACATGTGAGAGATGTAAAGGGTTTGGATATTTTTTTGCAGCTCTAAACACTTTATTTCTGTCCAAAAATGTCTCTTTAGATCGTAAAGCTTCGCCCACCCCGGTACATAATCAATAACAACACCTTTATCCAAGAAAAATATTCAGAAGTTGAAACTGAGGTGCTCTAATCAACGCTGGTTCGGGGGGGTAGTCGGGGGGGCATATAAATTTTCACCTAGTTTGTGTAACCTGCACTGTTTGTTCCTAGGGATTTGGGATTATATCCACCTGGACATCCAATTCTTTTCTAGTTAACTAACACGAAAATATTCATACCAAAAAATAACTGCACATAGAGCATGTCATTTATTCTTTTTTTTTTCAGCCATACTTCAACATAAACTTCCAGCAACACATGGACTCAGTTTGACCACTTTTGAAACGGTACAGCTCAAATACATGTTAAATTTGCTACACAGCCACAATGAGGCACTTCATAATGTAGGTTGACACACATACAACACTCAGACACTTTGAACGGAGTCCTGACACAGATATACTGCATATGTATATTTGAAAAAGGACAGTATACTGTACATATAATTTCATCACTGATATCGTTTACGTTCCAGCTACCTGGTAGCCGTCAGCACCAGTACAGAGGCTATATAGCATTCTTTATTAGAGATGAGGAAATGTAAGCTAATGCATGCAAAGATAGTCATAAGGCTGAAAGAAAGGCGCAGGGTGGAGAGATGCATATCATTCCATCATTTGGTTTTTGTTACAGCATTGTAAGGCATAACATATACTGTCAAAATGTCATATGAAAACACAGAGGATTGTTCCATTTTTCTGGTTAATGTGATGGTGCTCGACGGTTTTTTCCCCATGCTGTGGAAAATCAGCGTTTCTCTGAAGTGATTAGAAGGCCATCACGTATAGAAATTGACTTTTTAAAAGAGATATTTTAAAGCTACAAAAGCAGCAGGCAAAGTATCAACTGACTTGTTGATATTTCACGTGAGTATCTGAAAGCAAAACGTGAGACAGATCTCGGATGAGTCTATCCAGGCTGCACGAACATGAGACATTTTTACCGAGGATAAAACGAAGACAGTCCTCAAAATCTCATTTGACATGGATAATTGTCCTGAAAAAAAAAAAAAAAAACACTATGCAAACACTTCAAGTCTTTGTCTTCCCTCCAACATTTTTAAGGAGAGTCTGTCGGAGCCATGACAACCCCCCCACCATTAGAAAGAAGGTGAACTCTGTGCTTACTCAGTGAGCCACGAACCAAACCAAAATGTAATTTTAACACCACAAAGGAGGGTTTAGGACAGGAATCAGAGCTCGGGTCACGATGTGCGGATTGTACAGACGAGAAGGGAAGCGCGGTTTTAAACATTCTGGACCGGTCACAATGAAACATTCATGACTTTGTTGAAATTTCTTGGACTTTTCTTCGTGTTCCTTAAATGTTTAAGAGGATATTTACTGAGAATATATCAAACCCATTCATTATTCATCGTTTACGAAAACATTCTGGAGACAATTATGCCACAAAAGAGAATGCTGTACTTTATAAAGGAAGTTTAGGAAAAATAGATATTCTAAAAACGTATTGCTTAGTGTTTAAATTTGTGCATTCACTAATTCAGTTCTCAGCTTATCTAGTACTTGGGAAGTGCAAAAACTGTAATAAAAAGAAGGCAGATGCTGTATTTTTATTAATTAACAATGTTTAATTTGTGGCTAGAGCAATCTAGTGGCTTATTAGTTGATTTATTCCAATAAATCAGTTTGTGAATATAAAAAGTTAGTTTTTGTTAATTGAGTTATATAGTTCAAATGTTTGCAAGAATCTCATGTAAAAGCTCTAATATAAAAGGAAAGAAAAGAACATATTGAAGTGTCAATGCACAGCAGGAATAAGAGAAGTTAGTGAATCAAAAGGCACTTCTTGATTACCCCTTCCTTAAACCACTCACTTTTTAAAAAAGGCAGTCACATAATAGACTAGTGCATTAAGTTATTTCAAAATTAATTCTTAAAAACGTACTGGTCTTTAGATTCCTGATCTAGGCCAATGAAAACTGATGACCAAAAATGGTGAAAATTATGAGGTATAAACAAAAATTATAAAATGAATTCTATAGCCTAACATTCAATTTCAGGGCATACAGAAATAAATATCATGTGTTCAGCTCTTAATTTTGTCAACAACAAGCTATATGTGATGACAGTGACACAACGTGTTCATACTGTAGTGGCTAAAAAACACTCATGATAAATCGATACTAAAATGGCAAAGATGTAAACACAGAAATTCAATCATGAAAATAATTTTGGCAAATCAAAGCATGATTAATGAATTGTCACACATGCTGAAAAATAAAGAGCAGGCACGTCAAGTCCCTCGTGATAAACATCTTCCGTTCATCATGACAGCTCTCCACAATAAAAGCACACTTGAGGAAACGGCTTCTGTTACTACGCCGACGATAAAATGTTCTCATATAATACATACAATAATTTTGGATCAACCAATATCACACTGTTCGAGTGCAAAAGTCACAGTTTAATCTGTTCACTTCACAGGCTGTTGTGATCTGTAATGTCTTTGCCCACTATAAACGAATCAAACTCGTTCCTCAAACCGTCGTCTCTCTGCTGGCTTTCAGATTCGGAGCAGACATTTGCCTGCGCATGCGTGGAGGTGCCTGAAAGCTGATTGGATGGTGAGCTTGGTCAGTGTGATGGTACTCCTGGTAGCCGCCGAAGCTGCCGTCAGTATAAACCATGCTATTGTAATGGCAGGGCTGCGGATGGAGCGGCGGTGGATGTAGAGGCTGGGCCTGATGGTGGCGCTGCTGGTAGAACACCTGGGAATGCCTCCTGTTGGCTTCCGAATGCTGCAGGGACTCCATGGAGCCGGAAGACCGCTGGCGATGATTGAACGAGTTGCTTCGGCCTCGCTCGTAGGGCTGCTGATGCTGATTGTTCCTGTAGTTGTGTCTGGGAGCTTGACCGACACTCTGCTCCAAGTCTTTGCTATTGCGCTGGACTGCTGGACTTGGTGTGACTTGAACAACTGAAGCTGCCATTTGTTCCTTCGACTGTTCGCTGTCGGCAGCCTGGCTCTCCCCTTCCTCCTCCTCTACTGCTTCTTTCGGCACCCGCAGTTCGATGACCTGCTGATCTGTGATAATGATATGAGTACCAGGACTCCAGGAATTGCGGTGCTTGGGGTTGCTTTTAAAGGGGAAGCGTAGTTTGCGGTCTTCTGGGGGAATAAAACGATGTGGTCCGGTATGTCTGCGCAGCTGCTTAGAGATCTCCTGTTGTTGAAGGTTTTTCAGGCGTAGCTGCTCCTGTCGCATCCATCTTATGTGGCCTCTTTTCAGGGTTGAGTCGTCTCCTGTGCTTTGGCCCATTTGTGAGTCTACCTCCTCAGAATCAGGCTTTTCAGGTAGCGGAGGTTTTCCTTCTCGGGGGCTTGGAGTTCGTGCAGCGCTCTGAGGGGGGCCTGCACTCTGAGGTTTTTCTTGGCTATCAGGAGTGATGAGTGGAAGAACCTTTTCCATTTTGACCATCTTGTTCCTCAGTGCACGGATCTCCTCATCCTTCATGTTGTTCTGTTTCTTCACCTCCTGCAGGATATCCTCGAGTTTGTCAATGTGCACTTTGAGTTCATCCATAACAGCCCCTCCCGGTCGGGGCCCGTTGGTGATGACATCCTCGATGCGTTCATCGCCAACCCCGACAGTGTCCCAAACATCTCGAGCCACCGCCCTCCACGAGTCCCGCTCGTTAGGGTCCTTCTTGCTATAACTGGCACAAAGCTCCTTCATTTTAACAATGGCCAGTGCCTCAATTTCCTGCCGAGTGTGGCGGAAGTCATTGAGTGCGACTTCGTAGCAGATTTCTTTGACCGCCTGGATCTTCAGGTCAGAGATGGTCACCCACTTGGAGTCCTTGGTGATGCGGCGCCGCTGAGGGATCTGGTACATTTTAACCGGCTCTCTTCTTTTGCCGCTGCTGGGTAATCCGCACTTTTTCACTATGGTTTGAAGCTTGCTCGGGGGCAGCTTTTCCCTCAAGGAAGTGATCAGTCTCCAGCTCTCTTCACAAGACCTCTTATCTGAGTCATCCCCACTATCAGAGTCTCCATCCTTAAGAAAACAACACAAAACCAGATGGTTCCCAAAAAAAAGGAGAAAATTACAATGGGAAATCAAAAGAAGTGAAAGGATGGCTTCTTTTTAATAAAAAGAATGAATCAAAGTGAGAATATGCAACATGGGAACTAAACTGAATCTTGATCTTGGACATAATTTGAAGATTTAGAGATTAAGACAATTTCCAAAGAATTATTTGTGTTAATAGTAATAATCAAAAGTTCTGCATACATCCTTAAAAGATGTATGCCACCATGCAAGACCATTTACTACTATAGTTATTGACAAAATTAAAATAGAAATACACCAAAATTAAACCCAACAGACAGTGGCTTTCATTGACTTTCTTGTTTTTTTAAAAAAATATTTCGTACATTTTCACTGGTGAACTGTGGATGGATACGAAAAATTATCATATTCCCAATGTTGCATATTGATATTAAAAGTAAAGGTAAAGCAAGTCTATTATGATTAGAAAAGAAATATCAATAAAGCAATAGTTGCTGATTGGAGCACTTCTGTATGGGTTTTGTGAAACTCCTCTTCTTAATTAGAATTTGGAGATTTAAAGCTGGATCCAAACATGCAGGCTGATGGATTTTCAGACTTTCCCCTTTAGTCCAGAAGGTTTCAGTGACTTTAGTATTAGCAGGGTGTTAGAAGACAGTGTTCAGCTGATCAGAAAGCCAGTAGAAACAGAAGAGGCAGGAGTGAGGGTGAGTGTTAATCCACTACAAGAAAGTTAGTTGGAAAAAAATGCAGTTTCTCATTTTTGTAGACAAAGTACATTACAGATCACAACCAGATGGTACAAAATCTTCAGGTTTTGTGGAGGATATTGTATATATGGCCAGAATTGGACATGTCGATGGGAGTCTGAGCCCTGTGTCTATAGCTCTGCACATAAAACCACCCATATGGAAGAGGACTGTGATTCAGTGATATCTGTTGATGAGCCATGCCCTCAGTGTGCTACACGGATGCCAGGTGAGGCAGTAGCAAAGAAAGGTAACCAAAGAAGTCAATGAGAAACCACATTGTCACTATCCGTCAAAAACTACAGGAGGATTTTTGTTATCACAATGCATTGTATATGTCAGCAACTGCATTGAAGAGATGAAAACTCAGGACAAAACAGAGTAAGAAAACTATAGAGTAGAAATCTAATCCAAGCAAATCAACAGCCATCTCGAAGTGGACCAGCCCATCGGCAATCTCTGCGACTTAGTCTAGAACCAGCACTGAATGAGTTAAGAAAACATGCTATTAACATGAACCGTGCAAAACCAGCATCAGTTTGCGAAAAACAAGGCAGAGTCTCAAAACTGATATTCAATTAACATTTGGTTGTAGTGTTGAAATATTAAATCATTAGATGCAAGTAGAGCTGGGCGATAAAGACAAAACTGTTATTGTGATAAAAATTTCATATCAAACAATGCCAATCATTGTCAAAATAAGCAATAAAGCGTTATTTACCAGATTTTTTTGCCCTGATATAAAAATGCATGAAATGTAACATCAAAAATTGTGTTAAAGATGTAGAAAAGTAAAAGATGAATATGTAGAAAACTACAAAAATCTGCTGAAAATACTGTGAAAGACAAGAAGCAAGAAGATGAGATTGTAAGGAACAATAAAGCAAAACCATAATAAGATGTAAAAAATAAATAAATAAAGTTGTAAAAGGTGCAACAAAAATGTAGCAAAAAAGGGCAACAAAATAATAAACACTGGAAAAGCTGTAACAAAACAAAAATGTAACAAAAACACAACAAAATTATAAAATTGTTAAGGATGCAAGAAAACAAAAATGTAGCAAAAAAAACCCAAAATAACAACAAAAGGATAAACAAAATGAATATCTTGCAACAGAAGCAACAAAATGATAACATTAATTGATGCCGAAAAATTACAATAATGGAAAAGATGCAGCTAGAAATTAATGATCTGTTTTAATTCAATGTTACAAATAAAATAAGCCCCTCTGGAGATCTCATTTTACATAAAAATAAACAAAGTAAACCAAAGGGAAGTGTATATCATGATAAATATAACAATTATCACAGTAACAATCATTTTATCGCCCAGCACTAGCTCTAAGGTGCTGTTTTGCAAGATTCAGATATTTCTATAGACACAAGAAAAGTGAAAACAGGGTTGAAAGGGGAAAGCTTTACGGTCCATTTCTCGCCAGATCAAATCGCTACAGAAAAATCAGTTCAAATCAAGGGGAGTAAAAGCTCATCTGTCTCAAACCAGAAAATCTTCCATGCAAGAAAAACAGACATGCGCAAGGAGTAAAAGTGTGATTCGCACACATGTACAGCTCAGAGTGAGAATTAGTACTAGTCAGAAGTAAAACAGACCATGTGCAGCTACAGTCCAAAAAAACAATGACTAGCTTTCAGTGACCACAGGAAAAAAAAATAAAAAAACATACTGTAAATTTCTAACAAACGTGTGATCAAATAAGCTGCTTTTGAATGCTACGAACTCCTGTTATAGCTAGACAGTCTATCGCCTGAGTGGAATGTTAATTATAGGCCAAAATAAACTAGATCCATACATCTCACACAGTGGGTTTGATTAAAGTCCAGCTTAAACAAATTTGAACTCACCAATCTCTGTTGTTCAAGAAGTTGGTCAGCTTCTTCCTTCTCCTTTTTGTACAGTATTTCCATTTCAGTCAGCCTAGGAAAATGGAAAAAATGTCAATTATCCCGCACAGTACTTGAAATACGATGGAGCTGCACTGCAATAAGATCAGACCTCCTTTCTGGAGATTAAAAACGAGTGTTCCCATAGACGTCAAAGGAAACATACTATGAAAAATAAGGCATCGTGTACGTTTCTGTTGTCGAAATAGGTCCGGAGGCTCTAGAAACACCAACAGTATCGCAATTCTCACTCAAAACAGGAAAAAACACAACCCTTTTTCATATAACTGTATATTTGTGATGCCAGAAGCCTCATTGCTATTTTCAGTCAGCCCTAGAGGACTGACCGAACCCACCAGGACCATCAAAACCAGCCTGACAGCGTGGAATGATGTGCCCTTGAGTCTACACGATGGTGTCCATGGCACAGACAGGAAGCGGGTGTGGTCGACAGCAGCTCATTTGCATTTACATCAACACACACCGGAGCAGCAAATTTGACACAGTGCTGAAAATCAAGAGTACACCAACATAGTAGAATGAAGGATTTCTGTGCCATTTTGAGTTGATATTTAGAATACACTTAACTTGTAAATTACTCAGATACAATGTACACATCACAACTACAATGGAACATACTGGATACATACCACATACAGGCTTGATGAAAAAAACTAAAGTTGATCTATGCATATATCTCATGCCCATCCAATAAGAATCATGCTCTATTAGCATAGCATCAAAGCTCAGCATGTGTTTAGAGATGGGCCAATGTATAGGTAAGACTAGCATTGAATCATACGCAAATCCACAATGCGCTTTAATGGAAACAGAACTGAAGAAGCCTTCCAGAAATAAATTAGCTTCTAAATCACCCTTGTATGCCATGTAAACTTTATATACTGTATGTGGCTTCAGTCTATAATGGAACGCGCTGGACATACAACACAGCTAAACCTGATCCATCTCCAATCATGTCCATTGAGACAGAAACATGCTCTAGTAGCATGCTATCTAGCATTCAATTAGAGATGGTCTAATACATAGTTACGACATACTACATCATATACAGGACAAGCAACATGGCCACAAAACTCCGTCAGAGGAAAAACAAACGACTGGTCCAACAGGCTTTAATTGAAATAATAGTACAAAACAAACCTGAAAGAAAAACAACAGAATTAAATTAGCTTGTAAATTACCCCAGGATACCATGTAAGCTTCATATACTGCATGTGCACTATGTCTACAATGGAACATCCTTGATGCACTGAAACACTAAATCTGATCCATCTCTAATCATGTCCACCCACCCACTCAGAATAATGATCCTACCATGATGTAAATTTTTAATGGTTTCCTTTGTAAACAGAACACACATTTCACAGTTTATATGTGATCTGAGGGTAATTTAGAAGCTACTTTAATTCTTGTTGGCTTTCTACCAGGTTTGTTTTGTGCCATTATTCACCTCAAAATCCATGGAAACAATCATTTATTTTCCCTAAAAGGGGGCGTAGCCATGTTGCCAGTCTTGCTTATGGATGTGTTGCCATGGAGATGCCCCCGCCCCCCGGTGAATCAGCAGTCATGCTGATTCAGCACAGAGTCATATACCTTTTCTCCATCTCCTGCTTCATGTCGATGCCCTGCTTCTCCAGGAGTTCTCTCTGAGCGAACGTCCAGTCCACCGGCTCCACGGGCGTTTCAGCTGATGGCGTCTTTTCCCTTTCGGCTCTGGCCTGTTCTGGGTGGTTGAACCGGAAAACGTGGTTCTTTCCCATAATTATGCGGTTGCCTAAAAGAAGACAAACATGCAGAAGTGAGTAACAAAATGTATAAGAAACTGTGTCTGAATTTAAGAAGTTAGAGCCAGGTAAAATGATGATTGTTTTTATTGTGATATATTTTTACTGAAGGATTATTTTATTTATTGTGATATATATAATTTTTTTTTAGTTTTTAAGGATTACCCTGTTCATAATCACAAAATTATAGAATAAAATATAGAACCATGATACAAAAACTTCCCATGACAGCCCACGAGGCCTGTTTTCTAAGCAGGAGTTGTGACTGATCATTGGCCTCTGCTTTGAGAAAAATCATATATCACAAATTATTACCTTTTACAACCTGCATTAATAAAAATAGTAAATATACCTGAGCGAAGTTGGATGGCATCCACAACACGCTTTCCATTGACGTATGTTTCTGATCCTTCACAGGGAACCAACATGACAATCACTGCAGCAAAAATAGAACAAATAATAAGTGATTCACGCATCACTTTAATAATAAACGATTTTGCGACTGAAGCACAGCCTAATTGTGCACGTTTTTGCCATTACATGTATCTTTAAACCAAAAAAAAAGTAGGCTTTCTATACAATCCACATCAAAATAAGAACACGCAGCAAAACAAACGCGTAACACCGAGTCTCACCGTCTCCGTTGGCGTTTCTCTCACTGCGGAAGATACAGTGCTCTTCCTTGATATGAGCGCCACTTAAAACGATGTCTTGTCGTCTTTCAGCATCCGCTTGACCCACCCTGCAATGATCACAGGAGCAATTTCACAGAGTAAGCAACGCGCTTTCATTGTTAAGAGGAGTCAAAGTGAACCTTCAAATATCTTTTATGTGTGACGAGACCATGTGAAGCACTAAACGCTCTTCCATTTGTGTTTCTGTCATCTGTTACGTTCCCTCTGAAGCTGGCCGCACAGAGAAACGCGACTCATCTCATCTCAACTCAACTGGAAATCAGCTTGATGTGCGGTGGTTCCCGACCCAGGTTTTTCAGTCTTGATGACGTCCCGACAGAAATTGTGCCGATTCAACATGCTGAATCATCAGGACTTAAATCACGGCAATGTGCGGCGGTCACGACTCGACTAGGCGACTTTTATCTTCGCTGGACATGTGCGTCATAAACGGTCACAACGCAATCAGTGTTTACTGTCAATAGATGGCGCCAGTTCCCAAGCGTGTGTCGTGCTGTCACTCTGCAGCTGTGTGCGAGGTTCCTTCAATCATGACACATCCCAACATTGAGATGAGTCGTGTTTCTCTGTGTGCGGCCGGCTTAACGCAGTGCTTCCCAAACGTCCTCCTTTTTCTGATCAGCCATAGGTTTTAAAGTTCCATCCATACATCATCTTCCACTTATCCTGGTCAGGGTCTCGGGGGCAGCAGCCTAAGCAGAGAAGCGCAGACTTCCCTCTCTCCAGCCACCTCCTCC
>JAQQAE010002163.1:0-23012 GCA_029823295.1 Pseudamia nigra
GAGGAGCTCGGTCATCTGGGAGGGACTCAGAGTAGAGCCGCTGCTCCTCCGTGTCGAGAGGAGCCAGATGAGGTGGCATGGGCATCTGGTCCGGATGTCTTCTTGACGCCTCCCTGGGGAGGTGTTCCAGGCACCTCCCACTGGGAGGAGGCCCCGGGGAAGACCCAGGACATGCTGGAGGGACTATGTCTCTCGGCTGGCCTGCGATCACCTCGGGGTCCCCCCAGAGGAGCTGGATAATGTAGCCGGGGAGAGGGAAGTTTGGGCTTCCCTGCTCAAGCTGCTGCCCCCGTGACCCGACCCCACGGATAAGTGGTAGAAGATGGATAGATGGATGGAACACTGGACAGAGACCCAAAGGAGAAGACGACAGTGGATAAACAGGCTGGAGGTTCACATTCTGCACATGAGGATCCGCTGATGTTGAATAAATGAATATTTCTGTCCAACAAGTTAGTTATTAACAAGTAGTTATTGAAAAGGTGTTGTAACTGTTGTAAACTTGCAAACTAGTGTGAATATTTTTCATGTGAAACAATCTTGGGCAGTAATTTTGGATTTGCACTTTGCTTATTCAGCACACCCCAGTGTATTAAATCCCATCCCCTGCACTACTAGGCCAAAAATTAACTGTTTTCCCACAAAAATTATTATTGTTTATTTTTATTTAAGTGTAACTTTACTCCTATTGTGTGTCTAACTCCAGCTGCTAAATGAGCTTTAAAAGTCATAGAACGGCTGAGAGTGCACAGATTAGTCTGGATGCCTGTGTGTGGATGCATTTGTGACCAATTTTTATGTTTTCAACTAAACTTCTGACATCGGTCACACACATGCGACCAACACAGTAGTGGGTGCTCCATCATGAGCTATTTTATGGAGATCTCACGTTCACAGCAGCGTTGTGAGTCTCCAAGTCCAGAGCCTGTAACTTCCGCCTCTGTTTTCATACGAAACACCCCCACCACCTGACCACATGTGACAGGAAGAGTCGTAGATGCTGGTTAGCTGCGTTTGTAGTCTGCTAGCACCCGCTCAGCAAGTCATCGTGTCTAAATGATAGTGAGCGGAGAAAATACAGTAATGTGTGACAGAAAGAGTGCGGTATGGATTTAACCAGCTGAAAAACTATGGCAAGTTATGGCAAATTGTTTATGTGAGAAGAAAGCTCAGAGCAACAGCAACACGAATAATCACGTCAAACACCTGAAGACACATCCTAAGACGCATGTCCAACACAGTGTATCCAGGTATTTGTAATGTGTCTGTCCCTAAATAAACAAACACAATAATCACAGTTTCATTTTAACAGTAGTCGTGATGAACAAACTTTTATAACATTTCTTCAGAGAGAATTCAAATAGACTATCGTGTTTTTCATACAATGAAAATAAATAACTGAAGCTGAGATTTCTGTCTCCGAGTCAAAATATTTTTTTGTGTTTATTAAAAATAGTTTGAACATATAATAGAATTGTGATAATGGTCATTTTTGCAACATTAAAGTTGTTAAATTGTCACATTATTGTCTAAGGCAATAATATTTTGAAAAAAATCACCAATAAGAAATGATCAGTATTGGTATCAATTCAATTTCCCAAAAAAGTAATCAGTATCATATCAAATCTTAAAAACGTGGTATTGTCCATCACTAAATTGTGAGCATTCTGAAGGGGGGTCATTCTGTTTATGTGCTGGTGGGTCAAATGGAGGTTGAGGTTATGTCCCTATTATAATATTTAATAGCTTTTAGTAAAGGAGGGGAAAGAGTAAGGTCATGATGTGGTTCAAATGCTCATGCATTTCCTTCTGTCACGCATTCTTAAAAATCAATTAATTTTCAATATTAAATCAATAATGCTAGCAGTTGTGTAATTTATGTTTTTATGCAAGGAACATATTTCTATAATGTAATGTAAGGTAATGTATTTCTGTGAAATCCAGCGAGGCAGGATCTGTACTGTATGTTAGTAGAGGAAGTCGGCTTTCAGATCGTGTGAGTTAGATTGTGACGTTAATGTCCAGTCAGTGTAGAAATACATGTGAATATTGCAGTCGTATGTCTCAGTGACCCGGCTGCAGTTCAGTTGACCTCCACTGGACGCCCCAGAAAAGAGGATGTGAGAAGCCAATAGTACCACATTTTTTTGTTTTCAGTTTCATGTTACTTGACCACAGTTTTGACCTGCGTGCCTAATTTTTGCCCTGTGCGCCAACTTTTTTAGGTTGGGAGTGCATGCGCTCCTAGGTCCAAAAGTTAGTCTGGAGGGTTGGGATGTGAGACAGGAACTGAGACAGTTCAGGGACATCAGGAAAACAAAGAAGTATAGACATACATGAGGAAAGTTTAGAGTTTTTGTTCTGGTTTTACCATCTGAGAAAAGCCACCTTAAAAAAATCAATATCTGTTTAAGTGATGGTTATAGTTACAATATTTTTTTTGCCATTTTTCTCATCATTACAGTCCTTTCCCACACAAAACTGAAAAGCCGAAGTCCTCTTAAACATACCAGATTTCCAGACTATCACAGTGGTTCTGCAGCCTTTAATATATTAGGTTCTGTATTGTCCTGCAGTGCCAAACAGAGCAATATGACAAGATAATTTTTTTCCCCACAAATTTAATGACATAGTGGTGTTTTCACGTCATCATCGAGGTGGGAAAGATGAAAAATATCTGAAGTAACGGCAGCAATGGTAGTAGCAATGGCCTAATCTATTTATATCAATTTTGTACCTGTAATATCCAGTTTTGTATATGTCTGTTGAGTTCTATGTGGTTTATCACTTGTACTCACTTAGTAAGTGAGTACCTGTGATGTAAATGAATTACAGCTGTATTACATGTATTCTTCTGAGAGTAATTGTTTTGCAGAATAGTGTTATTTTTACTGAGTTACACTTGTGATGGAAAACATGTACTTTTGCTCTGTTACATGAGTTGGACTGAAAAAAAGTTGAAATAAAGAAACACATAAATATACAAAATCATCAAATAAATGAAAGAACATTAAGTAAAAAATCAAGCTATCAAATAATAAATTAAGGAGCAAAAATGAACAAACATTTACAAAAGATAATCACAAAAATGAACAAATGAACAATGAAATGAACAAAATAAGCAGGAATGTCAAAAGTATTTAAGTAAATTAATGAAAATGAACAATGTAATAAAGAAACTTAACAAAAACTAAGCAACGCATTTAGCCACAATTATCAAAATAATCAAGGAAGTCAACAAAAATGAACAAAATAACCAACCAATAATGAGCAAAAACTAAATATGAGAGAGAAAATAAGTAAGTCAACAACACCCGTAAGATAACAAAATGATTAAATTGGAAAATGAATAAAATAACCAATGAAAATGAACAAAAGTCAGCAAAATAGGCAACAAAATGAAAATTAAACAAAACCAAAGAAAATATTTGAACGTGCATTTTGAAGTTACTCACTACTTTAAAGAGATACTTTTACTCAAATACTTGACTCACTATAATTAGAAAGTAAAAATACTTTTACTTGAGTACTTTTTCTACCCATTATTGGCTGCTACATCTCACAGAGAAAATTATATTATGATCGTTCATTTACAACTTCCTTGTTTATCATCAGTGAGTAGTGGTTTGGAGGTTGTTGAGGAAAAACTTAAATTGCACTAAACAGCAGTTTTACCCAGAGTAATAAGGAGCCAACAAGCAAGTATATGAACCTTAATATAAACTGTTACCATAAGAAGATAAGAGTAGTATAGATACCCATTCATTAGGGTATAAATACACATAAATATACACCACTGGTTTGCTCCACGTTTTGCTCCTTCTCATTGAGTTGTAATAAACTAAAATGACAACATTACCCAAAGTGTCCTAACTTATGATGAAGTGTTAGAAAGTGGAGCGTTAGTAATCAGATGTGTGCTAACCACATTAGTTCTCCTGTGTCTCTCTCAGGCTGGCTGCTCCTTGATCTAATTCAAACTGATTGTAGTACAGCCGCTAAAACATGCCAGATGTTACTCACTGCTCCACGCTTTATCACCATTTATTTGGCATGGGGAATATTTTTAAATATTTTCTTATTAATCATGTCCCAGCGATCGGTTTCGCTTCCCATCTTTGCCGTCTCATTCCGGATTCTCGTCATGATTCTTGGCACGAGCGCCTGGAAAACCACTGTCCCAGTTTTTCATTAGCGTCAATCACTCTAGTAAGCAGCTGCGAGGTGAGGAGGAGGAGGAGGCGCTGGCATCAGGAGCTTGCTCAAGACATTTTGCCCCGCCTCATCAGAGTGACTGACAGGTCGGAGACATCCTGATGCGCTGGTCAACCCCTCAATCGTGAAGAGAGGTGCTGGAATGACGGTGAGGCCAGGCAACACGCACACACACATTCACAAGCCTGTCTGGGAAAAATCAAATCCACACTTGTTTATAATGCTCAGTGTTTATCTAAATTGTTATGTGCTCTGCCATGGCCTCAGGAGACAGACAGACACGCCGTGCATTGTCTGATAATCCTGTTGGTGTCTTGTTTGGCCTGCTATATCTTAGATAAGTCAACAAATCAGATGGAAGGTCCTCCAATACCTGCCAGTCTCAATTCATTAACACTCAGAATGAAGAGGAACTATTCTGTGGAAACACTTGTTTTTTTCTAATCCTTGTGGACTTCACAGCTAGCAGGTAGCTGGACTATAAAATTCCACTGCCATGTAGGGACCATTTTTCTCCAATGCTTTGATCAAAGACTTACAAATCTCTGCTATGCAAGGACAAAAACTGTGTGAAGAAAATGAATGAAGCAATTTTGATGAAGTGCTCTGCGCTAAGATGTAATATTCTCTGGCAGTCTGAATAAGGATTTGAAATACAGAAGAGATATCAAAGTCTAGACAACTTAGATTGATATTATTTGGTCTTTCTGCTGCAGCGTGCTCCCAGACTCATCCTCTGTCCAAACCGGCAGAATGAAAATTGATCGGGCTGGATTATATAGTGAGTTGAAGATAAGAAAAAAGAGATGCTATTAAACTGGGATGTTGCCACTGTTATGCTCTGGGCCATCTGGACTTTGCAAAAAAACATGCTCCAGCAAAGTCTCAGTGGGGAGATTTACAGGAACATAACACGATTTATGTAGAGAGTACTGTCAAATATATGCAACTATTAGAGGGAAATGACACACGGTCATCTGTAAACCTAGTCTACCCTGGTATATATTTTTCAATGCACGAGAGATGATGAGAAATGGGTTGGATGATTAAGAGCTGCAGGTGTCGATGGTACAACTGAACTTCATTTACAACCCCAATTCCAAAAAATTTGGGACGCTGTGTGAAGTGCAATAATTTGCAAATCTCATAAACCTATATTTTATCCCCAATAGAACATAAACAACATGTCAGATGTTGAAACTGAGACATTTTACCGTCTCATGGGAAATATTTGCTCATTTTGAATTTGAGGGCATCAAAATGCTGAAAAACTAATCGGCACTAATCAAAAACAACTGGAGGAGCATTTGACAACTAATTAGATGAACAGAAAAATGTTATTCATCGTAAAAAAGTTGTCAAGACTTCGGGTCCTCACGTGACACTGTATTAAAAACAGACATGATTCTCTACTACAAATCACTGCACGGGTTCAGGAACACTTCCAGAAATCGCTGTCTGTGAACATAGTTGCACAAATGCAAGTACTTGAGGTTTTAGTTTATTTCCTTTAAGTTGTAATAGAAATCATTTCTAAACTTATGTGAAAATGCCAATGAATGATGTTAACTTCTGATTTTAAGGGAATGTTAAAGGAATCTCACAGTGACCGATTCTGTTTTTTCCACCTCTTAATGCAGTTAAAACTTGTTTTAGGCAAAACTCGGGAGCATCTGAAACCCTTTTTCATATATGGGTAAAATGAATTAAAAGTGATTGTATATATTGTATTATAATATTGTTGAAAAAGAAAAAAGTGATTTTGGAGCTTTGTCATGTTTGGACTACATTAGATCCCCTCTAGATAAAAGTCAGCACTAGATTACCTTGTAGAGGCTAAGGGTTATGTAAAATACATTTGCTGATTTGTGAAGCCTGTATTGTACTTGTGAAAATGGAAAAAAAAAACATTGGACCCCGGTGTCTGACTCACACCTGGTCCAGATCCAAAAACCATAACATGTAACCAACTAAAGTCTACAACTGTAATTCAGTCAACCTGCAAGAGGCAAATATCCATTAAATAATAAAGTGAAAATAAACTTTAGTTAAGTTCGCTCCATTGCATAGTGTCTGTGTGCATCTGGAGTCCTTATTTACCCTTACAGCTGCACATGAATTTATAGATAAAATAATTATCTTCCCACAAAATAATTCATCTCGTTCCCACAAGGAGTATCTTGTTCAGACCATATAATAACTTGTTCCCACAGGATAGTAACTTTTGCAAACCAAATTATAAACTATCACCATTTGCATCTGCAGGAGCTTCAGAGATATTAGCCCATTAATCTGGTATCAGCATTTACCTGCCCCAAAATATCATTATTACCTTGGCCTTTAAAAGCCATCATGGGTCGACCTCTGCTGGGTACATACCTAGTAAACAGTCTTGCACTGAAAACATGCTACACTTGAGCATCAGCGTGTTGATATTTGTGGAAATATAAATACTTATTCTGCGTTAGGGTCAGTTTTCCTCATGACCTTTTTAAAGGTCTCTTAAAATGCATATATTCAAAAATAAATTAAATCAGGCTTAAGGCTCTAAATAGCTACACGAATGGAAAGGTCAAGCAGAAACACAGGTATGAACACTGTGGTAGCGCTGCCTCAGCCACAGGTTTACTAACTATCCCCCTTTAAAGGTGCTTAAAGTGCTGGCCCCAGCCCAGTAGCCGATGTCCCAGCTGCTGTTTTCACTGGCTGTCAAAAGCAATACACCTGATGTGACATCAACAGTATGGTTTTTTTGCTTTCTCATTTGCTTTCAAACAGCAGTTCTTGTTTGTTGCCACAAAGCAATTTACCTTTAAGCTGTAAAGCAATTTTGCAGATTTCCCAGGGAGTCTAACACAGTGGTGCAGGATGTAAAATGTAGTGTGGTGTCAGGTCTGAGGCTGCAAACCCTCTCGGTGATCGTCTTATTTGTTTGTCACAATTTGGGTAATAAAATGATCCTGGCTATGCTACACTATTCCTGTAAATGTGGAAAAAAATAACATTTATATAAAGGTGTGCATATTCACTATTAATCTTTTTTCCTCAATATCTTATTAATACTTATTAAAAGCGGAAGTTGTTGTACATGCATGATCATAATATGGTTATAGAATGCTTATCAGTATGAGAAATGGCCTCACTGACAGAATTATATTATGGCTATAATCCTTATTTAACATCAATAAGAAGTATTAAGAGATTATTCTGAGAATGTTGTTAATTAAAGACCTACTGTACTAGTGCAGGATAAGACCATAATGCTCAAGTCATAGTATTGTTACCTTAGAATTATAATGACTCAAGTAGCAGTAGAAGATGTGAATCTCCAGATGATCTAAGTGATTACTCTGAAACTAGGTCACAGTAGTCGTAGTAGTAGTCCTGTCACAGATGATGAAAGATAGATTTATAACATTTGACAGTTAGGTAGCTGGACCCGCTCAGTTTTTACCGTCAGCCAAAACAAAGACAGTTTAATGTTAATGGGATATATGTAATGAAAATTCAGTACTACTAAAATGTTATATGCTCTATCGATGTAACTAAAGTTTAATTTAATGTCTCAGCATTTATGTCTAATGGAGAATGGCGTACTTACAAGCTGGATGCAATTCATAAACAAGAACGAGATAGCAATTAGGTTTAACAAAGTTTTAATTTATGTGTGGCTTTCATCCACCTTTTTCGTTAGGGTGTTTGTTCTACAGCAGGAAATGTGCAGAGCACTAATGGTGGTTTACATGTTCGCGCTTGGCTGATACTAGACCTTGTGTTACAATCATGTTATTTTTTTTACACCACAGCCTTATAAGGATCATTAAAACAACCACATCCAATACAATAAGCACCTGTCATTGTCACTCACTTATGACTTATATGATATAAAGCTAAGTTTTAATGATGTTTAAGGACACAATCGGTCACACGCCCTTACCATTTGTATCAACTGTATGTCGGTGTGGAGCGTTTGATAGCTGAAATTAGCAATCCAAAAAAACCACGCATGCACATAAGAAATGTGCAAGTCCCTTACTGTCATTACTTGCTGCCAATATGCTACATACACTGTACATATTCCAATAAGCCACTGGCTCCCAAACTTTTCCATCTCAAAATCCAAATTTACAAAAATACTAAATGGCCAGTGTTGAATTAATGTACTTTACAAATATCAATGACAAGAGAATTGTAAGATAGCATCAACAATGGCTTCTTGCTTAGTAATGTTAACAAGTAAGCATCTACCTTGTAAGGGTCAATTTAGTGCTAATTTTGGTCATTTCTGTTTTCTAGTGAATGACAACTTATGCATCTTATTATCTTTTACTTTTAAGTAGTAAAATATGTACATAATGTTATGATATGTGGATTCATCTATAGTAAAACAAGAGCTATTATGTCAGTGAACAATGAATTTTTGGTGCTATTTTTGTTCATTTGTTGCTCATTTTGTTGGTTATATTTTTGACCGTTTCAGATGTTTGATATTCAGAATTTCCAGGAAGATCCAGAGATGCCCCCAGTGTTCAAGCCCTCGCTAGGATCAGGATATCAGTACTCTTTGCCCCCTACCTGGTGCGATATTATTGGCAGAGGGTCCACTGGCAGGAGAGATGGGTCCAGAGCCGGATCGGGACTGAGTCGATCCCGCAGGCGAGCCCACCGGGGAGGGAGAGGGTCCGCTTCTCTGGGTAGGGAGGTGTGGGGAGGCGTGCGGAGAGAAGGGCGACTGTCCCTGGTTGGTAGTGGCTCCCTGCTCCCCTTGGCTACTGTTGCTGCTGCTGGAGGAGCCGGCAGCGCTGACGGCTGAGCCTAGACCGGCCTCTGTCCCCGTGGGGAGGTCATCAATTGAACCAGACAGATCCTGAAACAGAAGACAGGACTTATGAAATTCACCCAAGCATGTGATGTTAAGTGGCAAATTAAACTCAAGGAAGTCAAAATGACTTAAAATATTACGAAATGATAAAGCACAACTACTGCAACAGTTTCAGCCTGGTTGAAATTGAGCGTTTGGTTGAAAGGGAGCCTTGTGATGAAATGACAAAACATATTTCCAGTGTTTTCATAAGACACCACATATTAAAGGTTAAACTAAAACTAAAAGGCTGCATTTGCACTGTTGAGACCATAGTAATTTACTTCTTTATTTAGAACTCTTCCATTTTGTTTCTCCTCCATATGTGGTTCCTATTTATTTATTGCTACTTTCTTACTTCTGTATACTTAGTGTAGATTTCTGGAGGGAAATCTGCACTAATAATAATAATAATAATAATAATAATAATAATAATATGCAAATGTCTGTCACAATAAAACAGTTTTTATCAGTCGCTGGTAACTTGAACTGACACAACATTCAGGTAATTTTTGTTCCACATTTTTAATAACTTTGTTGCCTGGATTATTTTATTCCTTTTTTGTCTCACTGGGTTAATATTATTGATTTTCTTGAGTGTTTTGTCAACTTTTGCTCCCTTTAATGGTATAATCCTTATTTAATACCATGAGCTCAGTCTTCATTATTATATATGCTATTATATAAGTTTCATATAATGTTTCAATATGAGCACATATGTTTTGCTTATTTCACTCATTTTTGTTCATTCTGTAGCTTATTTTGCTCATTTTTGTTCATTTTCTTGATTATTTTGTTCATTTTTACTCATTCTGTTGCTTATTTTGCTCATTTTGGTTCATTTTATTGATTATTTTGTTCATTTTTGCTCATTCTGTTGCTTATTTTGCTCATTTTTGTTCATTTCTTTACTTTTTATTTTTTTGCTCAGTTTGTTGCTTATTTTGATCATTTCTGTTCATTTTCTTTATTATTTTGTTCATTTTTGCTCATTCTGTTGCTTATTTTGCTCATCTTTATTCATTTTCTTAGTCATTTCTATCATTTTTACTCAGTTTGTTGCTTATTTTGCTCATTTTCTTTTCATTATTCTGTTGATTTTTTTGTTTCCTTTTTCAGTTTTGACAGGTTCCTAGTAATACCAAATTAAAAATGTCCCACAAATATTTATACAAATCCTATGACCTTGTCTTTATCAATCGTTTTGTTTTCAGTCTCATCTGTGATTGAATTGAGTTATTTGTATATACTGTAGAAATGTACAATAAAATGCTTTCTGTTTGACTTTTAATTTACTAATTTCACAGACATGTGCTGCTGTTGGAGAAGACACATGAGATGATACAACATGCTCATCTGACAGTATCTGTGATTTATTGCATTTTCTTGGACTTTAAATGCCAATAAAAACACCCTGAGTAGGAAAGGGTTAAAGTTATGACAGCTTTATTTCTCTGTGATCTTTTAATTGAGATTACACTGACTTAGTAACATCGATTCATATGACAGGGGCCTAAAAACATTATCTCGAGAAGATGCTGCTACTGTGCCCAAGCTGCTGTGGTGAAAATGAATTGTAATATGTTTTCTTTCAGACCAAGGGTGAGTTCATATTACCGTTTTCATTCCCTGTGGTGAGTGGAGAACTGTGTATTTAGGTGTGTTTGTGTGTGCTTAGCAGGCTCTCCCCCTTTTTGACCTGATTCCAGGGAATCCCCACCAAATACTGCTGACAGAATACTGACAGCGTTAAAGAGCAAATGAGGGGGGTGGATGGAACATGGAGGAGAGGTAATGGCAGAAGTAAAGAGATATGATGTGATGGGATGTAATCGCTGCCCCCTAAGTACATGTCACACATATTTAAATGCACACACATACTCGCAGACTTGCGGCTGTGTCACAGCTGTAGCGGAATATGGGACAAGTCACCTGTAAGTGACCTGGTTTTCTGGCTGGTGTCCATTTGGGGAGGAAGGGGAAGAGAAGTGGGTGTTTGCCAGCTGATCCTACCTGCATTATCAGACCCTCCACTCCTGTCACACCTGAGACTTATGCACCATTACTGATAACAGATAGACAATGTCTGTGTGTCTGTGCCTCACCTATCGTACAACAGTATGATAGTTCAATTCAATTCAATTCAGTTCAATTCAATTCAATTCAGTTCAATTAGATTAGATTCAGCTGAGTTCAGTTTAATTCAACTCAACTTAATTCAGTTCAGTTCTGTTCAGTTTGATTCAATTCAGTTCAGCTCAATTCAATCCAGTCCAATCAGAGCAGTTTGATGAGATCAAATTAGATTTGGTTAGATTAGATCAGATCAGATTCAGTTCAATTCAATTCAATTCAGTTGAAGTGTCAGAAACACAATATGCATGTTCTGCTACAAGTGTCTCATTTATATCAGTGGTGAAAGATTAGATGACATTGTCAATGCATTTTTTTTTCATCCTTGCTGATGTAAATTTACCTGATGTGACTCAGGCACAGATCATGTTAACAAACTAATGTATTAAAATTGTCTTCACAGTGCATTTAGAAATATAAAGTATATTAATGTTACATTATCTTACATTATGTAATAAAAGAGGAGCGTCATGAGCTATATCAATATTGGACTAAATCAGCTAGGTCTGTAAGGATGAATTAAGTCAATGACACAACTTATATTTAAGAGGAAATGTTATATTATGTACCTTGAAACCCAAGGAATCATGCCATGTATTAGTCTAACAATTATTAGTAATGTCTTATGTAGCAAGTGCAGTAAGTCTTCTCTTTGAATGTGTGCAGTTTTATTGTAAATGTCTGAGTATATTGACAGTGTAACATATTATTTCACAACTGTATTGTTTTTGACATAAACAGAATCTACAAACTGTAAACACTACATGTACTGTATCTGTCAAACTCTCCACTACAACTTTAAAAATGCATTTGTCTTGAATCTCTGCAGCTCTGTCACTTCTGCATCAACAACAGCCAAACACTTCTTTTTCTCATTACTCCAGCACTATGTTATAGCATCAAAAAAGTAAGACAGGCGAGCCCCATCTTTCTATCCATGCATGGCTTAGCCTGTGGAACAGACAACCAAGTTATTGTGGCAGCCGGTCCATGGCGGCTTGTTTTGGTTAATGCGATCTCGTCGATGACACACATAGCTTTTGTTTTCCATCATGCTGCTGTGAGTGCCCACCCGCTCTGCCAGCCTGCCAGTCTGTCGCCTGGCATTATCTACCCTCGCTCTGCTGAGCACATGGGGCACTTGCTTTCCTCTCTGACGTTCCTTCTCTTTTTTTCCTCACTCCTGGTACCACTGCCTGTCTCAGCCAATCAAGTCGCTCAGTATTCTGAGCTCGGTGATGCAAAGCGTTGCTTCCGCCAATAAGATTGAGTGTTATTTTTCAACCGACCAGCTGCCCTGGGTGCATGGCATTTGACACGGTGGGGTTTGAGAGCTGGGTAACCATGGTAACGCCTTTTCCAAAACACCAAGAGTTAGCCTGATGTACAGCTAAGTTGTTAACCCACAGGCTAATTGTGTGAATGGATGGGAATAATTGCATTTCACCTAATTGGGTGTTGTTGCCAGCTTTTCCAGTGGCAGTTTAGGGGTGGGAAAATGTGTACCAGTAATTCGTTTAGAGGCTGTTAGCCTCATTTGGATTATACACACACTTGAGCACAGCTGTGTGGCCCAAGACCAAAAAAGTAGTGACTCTATATAAAATTAAAGGGTGGGAAAGCTTAAAAACACTAGCGTAGGTGTATGCAGTAAATGAAATTTGTAAATACCCAATAAAGCCATGTGGTAATTGTTTAAACACTGCTGCGGAAATAAGTTATTTTACAATGCACCCTCAGTAAATGTACTGTCAACACACACCCTTTTCTGCACATGAACACTTAATTCTTTTCAAGGGCCACAGAACAGTGAGTCACCTGACTAATTGTCTGTTACATACAGTCGTCATGTGTAAAGAAGCAGTGCCAGTCACACAGCCAGCTAACTGGCCAGGCAGGAGGATCCAAACGCCCAACAATCTGGGGCCCCAATCCAAAGTGGCCCAAATCCAATTTGTTTGGCTCGGGGCTGCAAATTGCTCTGTGCATTGAGTCTCCAAATAGCTGTCAACCACTCCCGCTTGGCGTCCTGTATCGCTTAATTCGCTCCTGGAGCATGTAATTGTCATAATAAGAAAAATATTGAGGTGATAATAACCAGTTACTTTGAGATACCCCCCTACGCCCCATCTCAAGAAACACACACATAGAGATGCATATATGCACATAATGGTCTGAGACTGCCATCTACACATTTCACACAGCATTGGAGAGGCAGCCGCTTGTGACCCTTTACCTCACTGGTGTAGGCGTCTGCATGCACACTGTGGTTTAGTGTATCAGTGTTTGTGTGTGTGCGAGTGTGACAGGCACACAGGCTGCTGAGCTGTCACAGTGCGACATGCTTGAGCACTGATGCGGCCGAGGGGACAGATGAGGCTACACACACACACACATGCATTTCCCATCGCTCACTCATCCTACTGACCTGCTCTCAGTCACACACACACACACACACACACACACACACACACACACACACACCAGCGGGGTATAAGGCGTCAGCGTGAAGCGCGGAGCTGTCACATCCGGCTCACTGTGGGCCTTTTTCCCCTGACCACGGTGCTGATGTTGTCTCCTCTCACTGCACTCTGGGAATTAATCAAAGTTGCTATGGTAGAAGGCACCAAGTCTGTGAGTGAGTGTGTGGATGTATGCGAAAGTGGTTCTCTGTCTAGACAGGGAGGAGCCAGTGGCTGAAGCTTCCTGTAGCTACAGGAAAAGAGAGCGACTCGAGAAACTGGCAACTTCTCTCTCTCTGTCTGACGCAAATATGCTTGTGTAGTAACTATTTTTTGGTCTGCCCCAGTCAGAGAGAGAAGGATGGCTGTGGGCTCTGTACAAGATGACTGGGAGTCTAACTGAAGCCTAAAGGACAAACTTAAATGTTAGTCACTCAAATATCTTTAGATCATGTATGAAAATGAAAAACAACCCACATTGGGTCAGTGTCATTCAGACACTGGAACACATTTAAAACTCCCAAATTAGTTTGGATCCTCTGATTAAATATCTGGGATTAATATTTGATGGCATAATAGAAAAGGGTTTTTTTATTCTTTAAAATAAATAAATCTTGTAAAAAGTTCATCACATGGAAAAGACTGAAATGTCATGTAAAAACTGATTATTCTCATATTTGACGTTACTTACTTTATATTGTCAAAAATGTTCAAGTATGTTGGTCAGTTGTAAGAACAATGACCGTATTTAACCACAGAAGTTGTTTGGGTGTTTCACTTCCTGCTGTCTTGGGGTATATTCCAAATGACAAACCATTTTGGAGAAGATAGAAAAAACAGACAGAACCTCCCATTTATTCATCTGAAGTTTTGTTGAATGAGCACACTTTAGTTTTAAAAAGTCATCACAAATGTGGATTTTAGGGAACTGACTGGATGATACACCTATCAGCAGTTTTCATAGAGATGATTTCTGGTTGTGATGAGAAGGTGGAGGGGTGTCAGCCGTGGCAAATAAGTACATTTTATTTTGCGAGTTGTTTGTGATAAATAGCAATACATACAGCTCCACCGATTCACTCGATAGTCCCGTTTTTGGTCATTTGTGTTTTGACTCTCTTAGATGAACACAGTCATGATAGACAAAGCAGAGAGGTTGACATACTGTAAAGCAAATGTGATAACACTGTCATGTTATGTGCTCTCCTTGGTGAACCACCTGACCCAGCTATACTCTAACCTTTCTGTAACTTATAGCCAGTGGTGGGTAGTGTAAACAGAAACGGTACTCAAGTAAAAGTACTGCTACTTTATAATATTAATAATGACTCAAGTAGAAGTAGAAGAAATACTTTTTTTGTAAAGAAACTACTCAAGTGCATGTAAAGCAGTAAATGTACATGAGAATGGCCCACCTCTGCTTACAGCTCTCATAGCTTTGGATACTTGCAAGTAACTGCATGGCATGATGCATCAGTTTTGGAAAAATGCGTTCAGGTGTCCTTATATGACTAACCGGGATAGCTGTGTTCTCTGCATGGAGCAGCAAGCAACAGTACTTCATCCTCCAACTGATAATGTCTGCTTTGATTCCAGGTGTGAAAAGACAGGAGGAGAGACTGTTAATATGCCTGGGTGGCCCATCCATGTTCAAGTGTGAGGAAACAACACTGTTATTCAGCAAAATTGCAGATCATTATGACATGTTTCATCCAAACCTACAGATTTGATAGATTTTAAAATTTTCTAGATTAGCAGAAACCTCGCATTTCTACTTTCACACCTCCAGCTGCTCAGCATGAGCACCCATCTGAAAAGGTTAAAAGGCTGAGTGGGTGGTCTATAGTATGAAGATAAATAAATAAATAGACCATGTGTGCATTACTGTGATTTTATGTGGCTTCTTACAGCATTAATGTTCTCACCCATGTGTATATTTATCCATACAGGAGGTGCATTTTCACAGGTCAAAAGTAAAATCCATTATAATGTTACACACAGTGACTATTGCAGTGTTGTACAGTACATACAGAAATAACACCTCAGTGGGCTCAGGGGCCAGTTTTATTCTCTGTTTCTCTTCTCTGGGTAAATATGATGATGTAAACTGTAATTAACTCCAATAGCTATCGTTTGGAGGCCTGAGGGACAGGCCTGCTCATGGCAACACTGCACTCATTTATCGGCTTCGGCCGCTGTGTTTTCTATCTTTATGGTGCACTGGAGAGTATGAGAAAATGCTATTACAGAAAGATGTTCTTTTTTTTAATCCTCCCCCAAACCGTTGATTGAGGCAAAATCCAAATGAAATGCCATGCAAATGAATCCAAATGGACTCCTAAATATGTGTGTATGTGAAAGAAGGTTTTAAAGCGGTGCCCCATGTAGAGCACCAACTGTAATACCCTTCACTAAGTGCTATTAAGTACAGAAAGAAGAAGACAAATAAGAGAGAGAGAGACTTAGAGATTTAGCATAACACCCACACCACACTATTATTTCGTTTTTTGATGTCGATCAGCTAGATTGTCTACCAGGTCTGGAATGATGATGATCACTGGAGATGATGATGAGAACTGATAACAATTATGATGATTTAACTGCGAGATTGTGAAATGCTGATCAGATTGTTCTTGCGAGCACACAGCTGTCTTAATGCTTTTTTAGTATATGTGAGAATGTGTGAACATGCCCTAACAGCGTATTCCTTTCCTAGATAATGTGTGTATTTTTGTGTGGAGTGGCATATGCATGAGCACATGTGTGAGGAGATAAGAGTTCTCAAGCAGAGTCTCTGCCATTTCCTGAGGGTCTCTGAGTGAAATCTTCAGTTAGGAAAGGAAGGCACAAGGCAGAAAGACTCCAAATTCAGGGAAAAAGTGCTCTCTACAAACCAATGGGAGATGTTTGGCACACCTCAGGCTGCCCATAAACCCATGCAGCTTTGGGCTAGCACCCAGCAGGCACTCAAATATGTTAACATTCCAACCCAGAGACCTCTTCGTACCATGAGTTTGGAGACTTGCTGTTCCCTTCTCAAGAGTTCATGTTTCCGATTGTCTCTCATTTACGACTGCCACAGGTGGCATACTATCTCACTAAGACATGTAATAGAGTAATGTTGCAGTGCAGCAATCAGGGCAGTGTAATAGAGCAAATCAAATTCAGTATGTTATGTTACAGACTGTTAGCTTACATTACAACACACTGTCCACCGGGCAGGTTAATGTTGTGGTTTAAAAGCACTTCAGCAGAATACTGACAACCACTCCTTCCACTCTACTCCAAACCACCTTAAGCACCCTATAGGTTCAGTGTGCTTGAAATACTGTAAGTGCAGTCCACATCCAAAAGCAGAACATTTCATACCTTTTCCAAATTCTCAAAGGCAGGGCAAAAAGCCTGTTATAGCCTGTCATAGCTGCCACCTCGCTGCATAACCTGTCCTGTTGGATTTCAGTCTCTTTTGTGTCTTTATACACTAGTCTGGAGGCAAGAGTACCTTCTTGAAGGAACTCGAGATTGTGTAAAGAATGAGAAGCTTGAGTTTGAGACAAGTTCAAACACTGCCTTCATTTGATACCTCAGCATGCCAGGTGACTTGCTCAGTGAAGTGGGTGCAATTGTTGGACAGTATATTTGAAAAAAAAGATCAAGCAAATTTTACTCTATTTCCAGGGTTTCAGTAGGAATCTAAGCCAAAAACCCCACCACACCGGTCTTTCGTTCCAACTGTGCACACCTTGAACACATGAGCATAAAAGCTGCATTCATGGGATTAATTAATGAGCAAAATGCTAGTGTGAAGCAAAACAGTCCATGAAAATAGTGGAACGATTTTGTGATTTTAAAAACAAGTTTCTTTTCGCGAGGAAACCGTGCTGAAAACTGTCTTTTTGCTTTCTTTCTGTTTTTGTTATCCAGAACAAAAGCAGCCTAAGAACAAACTGTTCAGGGCTTCCCAAAGTTGTGTGGAGGAGAGTCACAGCAGCACTGAAAGGCAATTGTGCTTTTCTTTTTAATTCTGCTTCTGCACACTTCACAAAGCCCAGACAATCTCTTGATAATACTGCTGCATCTCGATAAGAGGTAAAAGAAAGCTCACTCTGTTTTTCACCACTAGCCCAGTTGAGAAAAACTCTGAACTCCGTGAAGCAGGAGTGAAGTCAAGTGTGAAGAGTCAAACACTTATGTGGACACCTGATTCTAGATTCCAGTAGATTCATTATAACTGGTGATAATGCTAACAGTAACTCCACTGCATTAGCAATTATTGCTTGTTGTAAGATAGCGGGCTCACTGAGTGATAACTGCCCCGACTGTTAAGCCTCTCATAATGTGGAGATATGGGGCGGGCCACTTTGAAAGGGACATTTGAGGCCCTATTACCCCTAAGCTGTTAAAGACGCCCAAATCTGGCACTGCTTGTCTCCAAACGAGAGGGATTAGTGTTGAGTTTCACTCTGATTCCCCCTGATAATATGCCACGCTGTAGCAGTTAGGAGTACTTAGCCACTGGGCCCTATTAATGTAATGCTTCCATAGTACAATGGAAGCAAAGTGACTAAAACAACCAAAGTCATCTCACTGAGTGGCTAAATAAACACAGACTGTGGTCATCAGTGTACATCTGGGAATTAAAATCAAAGATGCCCATGTAAGCGACCTTTCACACGGCGAGTCCAGTCATTGGTATTCTGCAAAAGTGAGTATTTAAATTTGATTTCATTAAAACAGCAGCTTTTGCAGGCAAAAGGAGACAGGCAGAGCTTGAGCACTGTCTGAGCTGCTGAAACTTTCTTTGTATGAGTCCGCAAAGGTTCTTCACACATTGGTTTTAATGCACGAGCTTTCTCCTTGTACACCAGCACACATACACACTCACCCTATTTGTTCTGCACATATTGGTTCCGCTAATGTTTTTATTTATGGCATTCCAGCATGACATCCTGCCATCCGCCCACCCTGTCCTCACCTCTCCACTCACCCAAGAGAGAACTGAAAAAAAGGTGGAAGGCATATCATGTGTGTATGTGTGTTTGATAAAGAAAGAGAGAGATGGAAGCAGAAGAGAGAAATAAAGAAATAAATAAATGGCCCAAATTCCTCATTTCTAATTCAGCTGCTCGTTCAGCTTAACCTCTCTCTCCTCAGCAATTAAAGCGCACGCCACATCCTTCACGCTGCGTACAGCCGAGGCTAAATAATGCAGGGGGCATCCAGCACCCGCATCCTTTATCATCCCAAATGACAGCCATTTGCATATCTCCCCAGTCAATTAGAGCGCGGCGGAATAATCAGCCCATAATTGGGGGAGAGCGTCGGTAATCACCCGCCCTGGCACACCGACAGGGCCATTGGAGGAGTGAGGGGGGAGAGGTTGTGTGTGAGTTGGGATGTTATGTGTGTGTGAGTGTGTCAGCGAGACAGTCCACCCGACTGCAGCCTCTTCACTTCAAACTAACACATCCAAACAACCAGTCTAATTTCTCTATGGTTTCCTCTAATGCTCCCTGTCCTCCTCCTTCTCCTCACTAATTTGCACATACAGGCTCCGTCAGTCCCTTTGCCTCTCACATAATATTTCTAAGAGATATATTTCATTAAAATGAGTTGGTACGCAATTTTAACAGCATAAAAAGCGTACATGAATGACAGGTTTCATCCTAAAATGCCATTCTGTCTCAAATGTTATCAAATGTTAATTGCTCGCCATTTAAAAAGTATGAATAATGACATGCTCTTCTGTGATGTTACATTAGAAGTGGGAATCAGGGGTTCAAGATCACTAATGTGAAGAATGAATTTATTTTAAAGCTGAAAACCACTCTGTCTTCAGATCTGTCAAAGGTATCATTACTTCATCTACGAGTGAATTCTTTACATGCATGACCATGTATCTATTATTATTCAAACGTCTTTTGCTGCAGTGAAAATTATTTGATTTTATAATCAGAATTAATATTATTAAATCCCACAAAGAAAATGATTTATTTCTGATGTAAAGCAGTAAATCTCAGCATTAATGTCAAGAGCAGTGTAAGGCAATGTCACCAGGGGGGGAAAATCCTCTGCTTGTCCTCTTTGCATGCAGACAATGAAAGTAGTTTCATGGGAAGTTTTCTGGGCAGCTTTGAAGTACGGTGGCTGCACAGCCTCTGTATTTCCTGCTGAAAGGGGAATGACCATTTTTGTGAAACAACATTTCCTTTAATACACTGTAACCTCCCATTCCTCAGATTACTTTGGTGCCGTCCTCTGAACATGACAAATAAAAGGATGACTTGAGAGGGAAAAAAAACGAGAGAAAAAAAGAGGGGTTGACAGTAATGGGTGCAGTGGAGGTGCGTCTGTGTGTGTAAAGGAACATCAGAGAGACCCAGGCAAGGTTAGTTCCCATCTGCAGCTCCTTCCTTTTGTGTTTCCCCAGCTGCATTCTTTCCCTCTCGCCTTTGTATTTACTCTTCCCAATCCAGTTCAGTGTTAGCCAGCGCTACCTCTGTGGCGTTTCAGGCCAAGCGTCGCTTAGGAGAGATGAAACGCATGCCATTCACTTCTCCTTGATAGAAGTGGCAGGAAATAAAACAAGGAAGTTAAAGCTTGGTAGGAGGAGATGCAGGAGAGATGGGCAAGGACAGCATCGGGAATGATAATGGTGATTTGTTTTGATTTAACCTCCACATACGAGTCAGTGAATTGCAGGCGAGGGGTAAACGGGACTAACCTGAGACGAAGCAGAGTTTACACGCAAACATAAAAGCCTTTTCTGAGTAATGGAAAATACAAAAGTGGCATCTTAAAAAAGCTCCTACTGTCCAGAAAGGCAGGAAACATTGATTTCTTTTTTTTTAAGTAGGTGTCTTTCTCTGTTTAATCCCCCATTCCTCTACTCTCAGGGGATCTGTGGCATTTCAGCCCCGGTGCTGCAGAGACTTATGCATCACTGTCAGAATGACTCTGATCAAAAGACGGGAGACGGAGAAAGGGGGAGGGGGGGCTGGTTTGATCGGCGCAATGCAAAACTCTTTCCCCCAACGGATGTGCCGTCTGTCAGTGCGTCCGCCTCAGTAATCCATCAGGCACCGCCGCTGATCAATAATGGGACTGGAGGAATTCAGAGAGATATCTTGTTGTGATCTGTGTATCCGAAGAATTACTGCGCTGTAAAATTAATGCCTCATTCTCAATCTGTCCTTCACCTGGAGGATGCAGAAAATCAGTAAGCCCGGTCTTCTCTGCACATTAATGTGTTCTTTGTTTAAAACTTGAAAGGCTGTTGACACACTGTGATTTCATCTGTAGCTTCTGAAATATAATGTGCCAAAACAGCTGAATAATCTGAGTGAAAAAGCTACAATTCTGCATTCTTTTTTTCATTGCTGCATCTATTAAACAGATCACAAGCAGCACATGCATACAAAAGATATTTCCCTACATAGACAGATTTATAAATACAGTACACCGCAAACTCAATGTGCAGGAAATCAGTGGGATGATTAAACTACACAAATACACACAAAGCCACACAGGGAGGATGCAGCCCTCTCAGGACGGGCCCCAGCCCCGACGTCAGCCCACGTTTCATAGTGTTCAAACAAACTTTTTTAGTGGTGAAAACAAATTGGGCTCACCATCAAAGAGACTCCTCAAAAAGCCATTTCTCTGTGCCAGTTCAAAAGAGCCCTGGTTCGTAAACAGGCATGGAGAATTCACAGTGCAAGATATTGTAGGAGGTACAAACGGCTGGAGCTTCACCACAACAAAGGCAGTGGAGAAGGAGTGGAGGGGTGTAATTCATCACACACTCAACAAAAGCAAGTGTGACTGACTGTCCGTGACCAAAGAAACAAAACAAAACAAAAAAAACTTCTTAATTGGAGAAGCTGTTGTTTTTTTTTTCATTTCAAACACAGTCCGTCTATTGTTTTTTCTCTCCCTCCAATTTCTTGCTGCTCAGTCTGCCCTTGCCCTCTCCTCCTCCTCCTCCTCCTCTCCAATCTCCTTTCTTTTTTTTCCACATCCCCCCCTCCTCCCCCTGTTTCTTCATTAAAACAATTCACCGTGAGTTATTCTGGCCTCCAACTTAAATTAGAAGACAGACGGGGCTGCAGGAATTGTGAAAGAATGAAGGGAGAGGACGGGGTGGGTTTAAGAGGAGAAAAAGCTCCGGGTATTGTGAGATTTTTTAAAAAACAGACAGACGGGCAGACAGAGGCCTTGCTCCGCATACCATCCTTGCATCCACCTCGGGCGAAATCTCATTTGTCGGGGAGTCAGCTAAAGACCAGGGGATAGAGAGAAAGATCGAATAACTGTAGAAGCAGACTGGAGCCCGCCTCGCCGTCGAGCCGTCATTAGCTATGCACAAGACAAACTGCTGACACCTAGTCACACAGCGTGCTGAGCAGGGGCTTGTGGGTAGGCAGGAGGAATCCATCTGTGCATCCTTCCACCTGTCTATTGACAACCTCCCTCCCCCCACCACCACCACCACCACCACTCCTCCATCCCTCCTCTTTGCCTCTGGTTTTTGCAATTACAATCAAACAGCAGCATCCAGGCCCTGAAGCACTGACTGACGGCTTGGATTAACCGAGATATGGAGAGGCCTTGGGATGCTGTGTGTGTGTGTTCCTGCCTGTCAGACAGTCTTCTGTCCATCTGACTGTGTATCCCATATTGCTTTGAATGTGCAACATGTTTGAGCGTCAGAACTGATGTGAGGGTTTCTGTGTCAGTGTCTCCACCTGCCTATCAGTTGATTTAGTCTGTTTATTTGACTGTGTGCAGGTTCTAGGAGTGTAAATGACATGTGAGGCACATGTATGGAGTGGAGCGCATTGGCAAGAAAGCGAATAACAATGCAATTACACATTTTGATTAAATCCCACTGTGAGGATCATTTGTTTCTGTTGGTTGCATTTAGGAAATGTATCATCAACTCATCATTTTAGAGAAAACACATGACTTCAAATGTTGATAGATTTTCAAGTGTGATTTCAGCTGCGTATTAACAATTCTTGACAATTAAAGGGTCTGCTCAGATAGAGCTTGCTTCAAATTTCCCTTTGTGTGTGCAGTAATTTGCAGAACAATCCAGATTCCACGTTTTACAGAAATAACAAACTGAGACGGGGAGAAATGTCATGAAAAGTGACAACACAAGCAAATCCAAATGCAGAGGATATGGAGGGAAATCACAAAGCTGTCAGAATAAAAGGAACAAACACACAGACACACACACAAATCCTCTGAATTAACTTCACTACTGCGCTGCCGCAATCGAGCAAGCCATGTCAAACATGCACCTGAACAGAAAACCCTCCCTCAGAAGGCAGTCG
>JAQQAE010002164.1:0-23012 GCA_029823295.1 Pseudamia nigra
TCAGTGGTTCTGTTGGGTTTACTCTCTGTATAGTCATGAGGTCTCAGCCTTGAATTGTGAAGCACCTAGAGATAATCTTCGATTACGATTGGCGCTATACAAATAGAATAGAGTTGAATTATTTGGCATTATGCATCCTCGCAAGTGATAATTCCATGTAGACAAGGTTCAGTAAGAACTGTAACCAGTGAGTGCAGAGCAAAAGATGTGGAGGCTGCCAGCGTAGCGTTAACCCTTCAACGCCTGAACCATCAAAAAAATGCTGGAAAATTCTAATTCTTTGAAACTGGAGTGTTTATTTGGCCTTCAAACCAGTGTGAAAAAAATCTACGCAAAAACACTTTGCATAACTGAGTTTAGTTTTGCATCATATTTGATACATCAGGTATTTGCTGCAACTCGTTCATATTTTTTGATCAACAAAATTAACAAAAACAGACAGAACATAACATTTATTGAAACTTCTAACAGATCATCCAAAAGTGTTTAAATAATGCAAAACACAAAAAATGTAACTCTTTAAACTGAGCCAGGGTTAGAGTTAGGGTTGGAGGGGTGCTGTTTTGATGACCCCATTGAAGGTCCTCATGACTTGCCTTCTGCCACCTACTGAATTGTAAGCACACTGAATTTATTTTATTGTACAGAACTGTTTTTTAAGGGGAAAAAAATCCACTGATGAATGAAGGACCTAGAAAACATATGTATAAAATATGATAAGTTGGCTTTATAGGGAGAAGATCAAACCAGCAAATAATAAGCAAACCTTTTGCATCAAAATTTTTTAAACATGAAGTGTCATTTAACAGAAAGAGTCACAAATATTTCATTCTCACAAGATAAATGTCTTTTTGGCAACAGATAATACAGTATCCAGTTTTCTCAACATATATTTTGTTCACACAAGAAAATAACAAAAATGAGAAAAAAATATGTCACTGCTTGGGACTTCAGGGGTTGTCTTTCAGTGGTGCCTTTCTGCAGCAGAAAAGAAAAAAGACATCGTTGTCTATCAGTGTAGTCACAATGGATATCTGAGAGGTAAACCAAAACATGCTTTAAGTTGTGCCTGAGTGCATGTAAGCCAAGTGAATTGACCAAATGAGGAACACTGATGCTCACTATCTTCTAATGTATGACTTGATATACTATTACAGTAGCTGTACAATGTTTAACATCTATATTTTTCATGTTCAGGGCCTTTATGTGGCCCTCATTCATATTTATTACACCCCCCAGAGCAGTGATTTACTATCACACGCAAACGCCTTGAGACACTTTCGGTCATTATTCTAACCACAGAACTCCCTCACTCATGGTGTCATTGCATCGCTTCGGTTACAGTAACTACAGCTACAGCGTACTCACCCGACCCTCAGGGTCAGAGGAGACTGGACCATTTAACACTCTGTCAGCAGAGCAGGGAGGGAACATCAACATGTGGCTACACACCTGTAATAACACACTATCCGCTTCTTATTCACTGTAACACACCTGTGTGCCATAGGCTGCACCAGTCAGCATTTTATTTGCTTGCATAGCTTTACTTTTTGTAGCTGGGGTGCTCTGTGGCCAACAGACAGCACATTCATTCCCTAGAAAATATACTGATCTTTTCCCCGTACTATGAACAAGAATATAGTAGTGTGTGTCTTTCCATGTATTATTATTATATAGTTAGAATCTGGACATGTTTAAACACTGGAAAATGCAATAATTACTGCAAGAAATACAGACATACTGGACTCAATTTTCTAAACTCGAGGAGCGTGCCAAACAATTTGAATGAGAATGCAACCCTGAAGTAACCACAGTGCTATGAAAAATACATTATGTCTCGCTGCATGGGGAACTATTTTATTACACAGAGATAAAGTCTTTTGGATGATATATGTGCACATTCTCCCTCCTATGCAAATGTTGAAAATTAGTAAATGATTCTGCAAGAACCCTACACTTTGTGCTCAGTGATGTATGAGGTGATGAGAAGATAACAGGTAATAATACCTTGTCTTTGTAGAGTGTAAATAAGCAACAAATTGAGTAAAATATACCATCAATATACAATCAAGAAAAATTAAGAAAAAAAACAGCAAAATGAACTAAATAATCAAAAAATTAGTAAAATTGAACAAAATAATCATGAAAATGAACAAAAATGACAAAAAAACAAACTAAAAAAATAAACAAAATGAGCAAAAATAAGCAACAAAATATCTAAGTACAGTACATTTTTGAACAAGTAAGAAAATATGAATAAAAATTAAGAAAATAAGAAATAAGATGGACAAAATAAGAAAAAAAATGAACAAAAACTAAGAAAATAATCAAGGCAATGCACAAAAATGAACAAGCTAAGCAATAAAGGCACAACAAATAACCAGAAAAATGATTTTAGAAATGGACAATAAAATGCGCACAATTGAGAAGAATGATGAAGAAAGTGGACAAAAATATTCACGAACACAATAAAATAAACCAAATGAGTAAAAATAAGACACTGCATGCAGTCCAGTGTATCTCATGTGTAACTATGAACATATTGAATAAATAGAAGATACGAAGGTCTGAATCGGTCCGACTTTGCTATATCGAGCTGCTGCTACAGCAACATGTCAGTCAAACCCCAGCACGGCAGTCAGTTGTTGGATTATTTGCTAACAAAGCAAAAAGTTAAAGATGTACCATCACATTACTTATTAGAGGGTTCAAATAAAACATTTGAGACCATGATGACCCATAAAAAAAATTATTGGCTTAGTATTTTCAGATAGAAGTCACATGTACTGTATCTCTATGGGAAAAAAAGCTTCTTGGAGCCGGACGATCGATTCCCCAGCGGTCAAGCGGTGGGATTACAACGTAAAGTTACTTCCGCATTGGCCTCATTGAACAGCCCCGGTCGTGGCCCCTTGATTTACACTAACACTGTAATATGATTTTTTTAATTCTGCTTGGTACAGTTAGTTAGCTTCCCCTGTGTCATACACCATTCGTACGAGTATGGCTGCATCCTGTTTTTGCCTCCAAGATGTCGTACAAGATGTCACTAATACTGTATATACAGTCTATGGCACAGACTGTCCTCAAAAAGTTGAGCCATTTCTGTTAATCTTTCAGTGTTTAAAGTTGCATTCTGTTCTTCTTCTATTCTTTCATGTGTTGTAGTGCGCTAGAGTGCCCCCACAATTTCCAGTGGCACTGCAGCGTCTTTTATGTTAAGGACGAATGCATAAGACCCTCAAAAACGGACCAAACTTGTAACGTAATGCACTGTGAGACCGGAGGGAACGCCCCCTCTGTATCCATATGCAGCCCTAGAGAATAAATGGGCCTTAATGGGTAAATGCAGACAGGGAACATCTTAAATGTGAAACATGCTTTCCTTTGTCTAAATTTATCCATCTCTCTCTAAAAGCTCCAATCATCTCTGCTGGATTTTTCCCAACGAAGGCAAATCAAAGGGGAAGTGTACATCCTGCCATGGCGTTTGGAAACTATATGTCCACTTGAATGAACATTATCTCTCCTGAAAGAGACAAATAAAATAAGCAAGTAATGTTTTGGGATTTTTTGGGAAGCTTCTGGAACAGAGGGAAGTCTCTGGCTCATTCAACAAGCCTCAATAATGAGTTGGATGGAAGTCAGTACACCCTCCCTTAGTCAGTGTGTTTGTTCGGGTTATAATTAGCTTATAAAACATTGATTTCTGTGGTGGTTTATATGACTCAGAACACACAATCTGCGTCTTAGAAACAATAAAAGACCCATATTAAAAAACTCTTTAATTCTGAAACAGATAAATATTTTTGCAGAATGTTCATTACTTGGCCAAGTCATTTATCTCCTTTTCTTTGCCCACCAAAAGAGCCATAGTGGTTGTAAGTGGTTATTTTCATACATCTGGTTGCAGTTAAAGCTGCGTACTTGGCACCGCCGCAGTTTTTGCCGCTTAACAAGAGCAGCAACGTGATCCAAAAGCAGCTCGGGTCTGGCTCGTGTTCTTTGTCTCTCACAGAAACAAAGCTGTTTGATTCAACAGTCTTCAGGTGAGCAAAGACAGAGAGGGTCGGGAAGTGTTTGACAAGACTTCATCTTCTTACTTTTCTCTTATCGGAATCCTCGAATGTTGTGGAGCGAGCTCATGAGATGGAGATTGAGGATAAAAAAGATAGAGCTGCAAAAAAACTCTCAAAGAGGTGACAATAGCAAAATACATCCAGGGAATGTTTTCTGCATATCTCTCACACTTAAAATGATGACGTGTCACAAAAGGGTGTCGATTTTGTCTGAAGGTTGGAGAGAGGAAAGATAAAAATGAGCAAAATAGTCAAGAAAATGAACAAAAATTACAAAAATAATTAAGACAATGTACAAAAATTAACCAAATAACCAGAAAAATAATGAAAAACAAAACAATAAAATACACAAAATAAGCAACAAAAACAGTAAAAAAATATATCAGATAAACCAAAAAAAATTAACAAAAAGACTACAGCTAAATTTCTGCAAAGTTAACAAAATCCAGAAAAATGATGAAAAACTAACTAAATATTCAAGAAAATTAGTCAAATTGAGCACTGTATTCAAAAGAGTGAACAAAAATAAGAAGGAAACAATAAAAGGAGCAAAAATAAGTAACAAAAGGAGTAAGATATACCAAATAGTGAAGAATCATTAACAGCAAAGACGAAAATAAGCAAAAAATGCACAGAATAATTCAGAAAATCAATAACAATGAACAAGAAAAGGAGTAAGAATAAACAGAATACCCAAGAAAATGAACAAAAATTAAGAATAGAATCAAGAAACTGAACAGAGTAATCAAAGTAAAGAAGAAAATGCACATAAATGAACCAAATAACTAGAAAAATGATGAAAAATATACAAAACTAAACAAAATAGTGAAGAAAGTAATGAAAATGATTAAGAAAATGATGAAATAAACAAAAATGAGTAAAAATAATCAATAAAAAGAATGAAAATATACCATGCAATCAAGAAAAAGGAAGAAAATAAGCAAAATAATCAAGAAAATTTGTAAAATTCAACAAAAATAATCAATAAAGTAAGCAAAACTGAAGAAGAAAATAAACAAAATGAGCAAAAGTACAGAACAAAAGGAGTAAATATATAGCAAAATAATAATTTAAAAATTAGCAGAAAGTCTAAAAATAAACAAGTGCTAATTCAAAATGAACAAAATCTTCTAAAATTCAATATTCATGAAAAAAATAATCAATTTAAGCAACAATGAGACAAAACTGACATTACTTGGGTAAAGCAGGAGACAAAAGAGCTGCACATGATCTAAAGGAAAATGTCTTTTGGGGTGGCGGGGGGGGGGGGCAAATGCGCATTTTTATAAATATCGAGACAACGAATCCCCCTGAAATCTACACTTGTATGTACGGTATCTATCACTTTGTTCCCTGTTTGAGAAGCAGAACTGGCTGTTATTTTCAGTCTCCAAACAGTAGGAAGGCACTGAGAGTGTTTGAACACAGCTGAGAGTAAGATCTATCGGACTTTAACAGGATTTGTTTCATGTTCTACTCCAGGATTCTGCCATTTTTACAGCAGTTGCTGATAAGAGCGCCTTACTATTATCCAAAACAAAATGACTTTGGGGGAAGATGAAATAGATAGACCTCCAATGTAGCGCAAATGGCATTATTCCCCAACAGAGCCATTACCACTTGGGTTATTTCATGCCATTTCTCATCCCAGATGAGTCCTAAGGCGTTCTGCAGAAGCCGGTGTTTGCTGAAATAAAATGAAGTTGTGGTTGATGCCCGTTCCCACCAAGTGCTGTGTCCTCATGGGCACAACCGACAGCGAACCCACACACTGTAACTAACACACCACTTCCAGATAACAGCACATCCTTTACACAATCCAGACATTTTAAAGAAAGAGCTCCAAAATAACAGCATGTACCGTAGTTTCCGGGTGATATGTCGCTCCGGAATGTTAGTTGCACGAGCCAAAAAATGCATAATGAAGAAGAAAAAAACGTGGTCGCATTTTTTCGGGAAATGCGCTACAAGCACTTGGCTGGGTGGCTGGGCGGCTGGGCGGCCATGCGCTTCATGCCAGAAGGGATTGCTCGCGGCTCGCCTCACCGGGTAAGTCACGGCACCGACACGTTTGGTGTTAAGCTGATGGCAGGTATGGTTGTTACCGGTAATGTCTGCATTTTAAATTGTCAGTAACACAGATGCGGCAGATGCAGGTACACAAGCCTAGAGCGACGTCCAGTGGCTGTCAGTGTATATTATATGTATATTAATATATATTGTCGTTCCAGTATATTTGTTGCTCCCCTAGCCAGACTATGCAAAAAAACCACAACGTGTAATCTGGAAAATACGGTAATACCCCTGCAGCCAGTGGTGGGCAGAGTAATTAAAAACAATATTCAAGTGAAAGTACTGTGACTTTATCATTCTAATGACGCAAGTTGAAGTATAGGTACTCATGAACATAAATACTTGAGTAAAAGTAAGAGGACAGGGTGGATGGGGGGATTGGTGCTCCTCAATACTTGTGAAATGTCCATCTGTGAAGCTTTTTTTTTATTTTTTTGATTATTTCATATATTTTTGCTGTTCATTTGTGCAAATATTGTTTATGTTATTGTCTTCTTGATCATTTTTGTTCACTTTCTTGATTATTTTGTTCAACTTTACCCATTGTCGTGGTCTTTGTTTTTCCTCATTTTTCTGTTTATTTGCTTCATTTTGAACATTTTCTTGGTCATGAATCTTCATTCTGAATTGAACTGAGTTGAATTTAAAAAAACTTGAATTCAATTTTGATCCATTACTTGATTATTTTCTACATTTTTGTTGATTTTCTTGTGTACTCTTTATTTTCACAAAATTTCTTAATTGTTTTGTTCATTTTTACCAATTTTCTTGATTATTTTGTTCATTTTACTCATTTTGTCAATTATTTTCTTCATATTTATTCATTTTAATAATTAATTAATTAATTAGTTCTTTTTATTTATTTTCTTAATTGTTTTATTCATTTTTACTCATTCTCTCAGGTATTTTGTTTTATGTTTGTTCCCCCAATGTTCAGACAAAATCTATGCACTTAACCCTCCATAAGATGGAATTTATTACAACCTAACATCCTGCCTTCAAACAGGTATTTTGGTCGTTTTTGTATATTTCCATGATTATTTTGATCGTTTTTTTCATTGATTTTGTTGACATTTATTGCTTATTGTATTAATTTTAAAACTTTTTTGTTTTGTTTCCAATGCTGTTCCTTAATTTGTTTTTTTTTTTTGTAATTGCTGCCACTTATTTTATTTCTGTTCATTTTTGTTCACCTGTTTGATCATTTTTACTCGAATTGTCACGTATTTTGTTGACTTTTTGGTCCATTTTGTGTTTATATTGTTCATTATTGTAATTAACTTGATGATTTTCTCCCCTTTCACGCATGCTTTTGCTTATTTTGTTCATTTGTACAATCTGCTTCACTGCGTTGATCAGCTTTGTTCATTTTCTTAATTATTTAAGCAGAGAAGCCCAGACTTCCCTCTCCCCAGCCACTTCCTCCAGCTCCTCTGGCAGGTCCCCCAGGCGTTCCTAGGCTAGACACAGTTCCTCCAGCATGTCCTGAGTCTGCTCCAGGGCCTCCTCCCAGTTGGAGCTAGTTTTGGCAGCCGGGGATTGGACGACCCGGGCCCCAACCTTCGGCTGCTACATAAACCACACAGCACCAGACCCTTACGACATTTCCTGCAGGTGGTGGACCCACAGGAAGACGTGCACTTCGGAAAGAAACTACTCAAGTACAGGTACATGTAAAGGAGTTAATGTACTTGAGTACTCCCACCTCTGTTTGGCAATTTCGCTGTGCAGCCAAAATCTAAGTTGCAGCATCCAGTACAGGTTGCCATGACGGTGATGGGGAGAACCACAAAGCTCTCCCTCCAGGCAGTTTAAGGTCCCTCCAGCAAAAGGTTTTTTTTTCAGGGTGATGTGCTCAAGTAGAAGTACTGTTACTTTATCATTCTACTGACTCAGGTGGAAGTAGCAGTACTCCTGAAAATAAACACTTAAAGCAAGAGTAAAAAAAGTATCTCATAAAAAAAGTACTCAAGTAGTGACTAACTTCATAATGCGGAATGTATTATAGCCTCATATATTTGTTTTTGTTACTTTGTTGCAACCGCTATTGTAATAAAAACACTGCTTGTGCTGTGTAGTTTGTTGTTCTATCTCTACCCTTTTCTTTTGTCTCTCCTCTGTCCACTAACCCCAACCGGTCGAGGCAGATGGCCGCCTACCCTGAGCCTCTGGTTCTGCTGGAAGTTTTCTCTTCAGTTAAAGGAAGTTTTCCTTGTCTTGCTCTCGGTGGTTCTGTTTGGTTTACTCTCTGTATAGTCTTGAGGTCTCTGCCTTGAATTGTGAAGTGCCTAGAGATAATCGTTAATTATGATTGGCGCTGTGTGAATAAAATTGAATTGAATTGCTTCTAAACTGCTTTGCTTGAATTTCATTTTTTACATATATTTGTGTTCAATTGTGTGCATTGCATTAATTGTATTTTTGGGACATAAATAGTGAGGTAAAGTTGGCACCGCATGGTAAGAATAATGAAAATGGGGTGTGTGTTGTCACCACTACTCTTCATCCTGTACACAAACATATGTCTGAGCAGATATCATAACAGACACATCATAAAGTATGCTGATGATTCAGTAATTGTCAGTCTCCTCCAGGTTGGTGAGAGTGGCCACGGCCCAGTACTTGATGATTTTAGTCACTGGTGTGAGGATTCCTATTTGCAGCTGAATACGACAAAAACTAAGGATATGATTATTGACTTTGTGCCTGGGAGTTTTCCTCCTAAAGTCACCGTACTAAAAGGTCAGACCATCGAATGTGTACAATCCTATAAATATCTTGGGACGATTATTGACAGTAATTTAAACTTTAAAAAGAACTGTGAAATGGTGTGCAAAAAGGGTCAGCAACATTTGCATTGCTTGAGGAAACTTGCACGCTTCCAAATTGACCGAACCATAATGACAATGTTTTATCGGGCTTTTATTGAATCTGTTTTATCCTTTTCCTTAGTGTCAGGGTTTGGTCAGATAAAACTGCAACAGGGGAAATCCTTGGATCAGGTGGTTAGATGGTCCAGTTGTTTGCTTGGTGAATCACAGCTGAGCCTGACGTCCCTGTAACCAGACAGCTACAGAGGATTTCTACCTCCATTTTAAATGATGACTCCCAGCCTTTGCACTGTAACTTTCAGCTTCTTCCCTCGGGATGAAGGTTTGCTGTTCCAAAAAGCAAAACCCAGCGCTACAAAAACAGCTTTGTTCCTGCTGCTGTCAAAGACTTGAACAAGTTGTAAAAATATATTGCACATAATTTAGGTACCTACAGTATTTATTAACTCCATTCTCTTATTTCTTTGTCTTTATACCCTGACTGATGGAGCCTTAATTGTTTTTTTTTTAATGTATTATTTTTATCATGTTTATTGTCAGCTTCATTTGTGCCTATGTTTGTGTTTATGTTGATTGTAAATGTGGCTTGTAAATATGGATGTCACCAGACTGGAAAACAAATCTACCTACGGGTACAAATAAAGTAACCTGAACCAGAATCCCAGACCACAAAATTATATAAGTACTCCAATTTTAACATTAAAGATGGGACAAACTACAGTATTTGCCTTCAATATTGTAATAACTGTTACAATAAATGTCATTATTGACATAAATAAATAACATACGAGAGGATTGTAAATGTATTTTGAATGATGTAAGTCCTTAAACTTTTACTCTTGAACACAACAATATAAAAGTTATGAACAGGATTTTCATTATTCTTACCATTCTGCGCCAACTTTATCTCGACATACAGTAGTCACTATTTTAATAAATGGCACTCGGTTGTTGGTTATTAAGAAAAACAAGTGTTGCAACCGCTATTCTAATATGACTGCTGTTGTAAAAATGATTTCAATAGCAGTCGAATTACAATAGTGGTTGCAACAAAGCTCAAGATGAGCTCAAGATTTGTTGATTGCAAAATGTATTTCTTATTCTTTATTTTGTACGTTTACTTGATCATTTTGATAGTTTTTGCTAATTTTGTTGTGCATTTTGTTGATTTTCATTCAATTTTATTGGTTAATTTGTTCAATTTTGCTAATTTTATTGTGTATTTTATTTAGTTCATTTTTGTTTCCTTCTGTTAACTTATTTGATTATTGTCCATTATACTCGATTTGTTGCTTAGTTTGTTCATTTTTGTTGATTACCTGATTGTTTTGTTGTGTTCATTTGTTTGACCTCATTTTAGTTATTCATCCATTTATTTTTTTTTTTTTGCTCATTTTACTCTTAGGCTACATTCACACTGCAGGTCTTCATGCTCAATTCCAATTTTTTGATGAAATCCAATTTTTTGCATGATTGTTTACATTATATTTTAAATACGACATCCATCAGACTGTGGTGTGAACAGTCCACAGCTCTGAAGTGACCCGCATGCGCAGAACAAGACGTGACGTCACATGCAATACACTCCTTACTTTTTGATGGTGGTAATGCACCAATAAGTTGTTTGCCACCTGCCATAAAACACTAAACATTTTCCTGGATCGTATTTATGGAAGTGAATATGGATGCTACACAAGCCAGCATGCGTGTCTAAATTTTGAAGTTGTTGTGCAGTGGGAGCAGATAAAATCATGACCGAGTGATTCCGAGTCCGTTGTTTGTATCTGATTTTGCCACGTCCTGCCTCCTTCAGTGCAGAATTGTGACGCCTGTCTCACTTCAATGAGGTTAAAGTCGGATGAAATGCGACGTGGCCATTCAGACTGAGGTTGCTTTGAAAAACATTGAATACGTATCTCATTTAGGACAACATATGAAAGTGGCCTGGGTCTGGTTTGAAAAAATCGAATTTGCGATGTTCAGACTGTCATGAAAAAATCAGAAATGGGTCACATATGGTGAAAAAATTGGATTTTGTCTGCAGTCTGAACATAGTCTAAGAGTAGAATGTGTTCTGTAGAACAGCTACTGTCAGTTTGAAAAAACTAGTCAAGTACATGTAAAGGAGTAAATGTACTTGAGGATTACCCACCCCTGCCTACAGTCCATGAATTCTGGTGGTATGTGTTCATATTTTAGAAAATAAAAACTTAACATTAATCAACAAAAATATGTACAATCACAGTCATCAGCTTTTTCTGTGGGCTGCTTAATATAGAATAATTCATAGTAAACTTACCTGATGTTTGCCGTGTAAATTAAACTAAAAAATGCTGTGATCAAGTAATCATGACTCTGCTGGGTTGAAATATAATTATAAAAGCATTATGAGGTGCTGAGTACAGCAAGAACAGGACACGCACGAGAGAACAGCCCAAACTCTCCTCGCCACCAGGTTACTTTACATATATGCAACCCTAGCAGCTCAATCCTCTCCCCACCCCTCCGGCACCTCACTGTGGTAATGGCCAGGAGCTCAGTCACAGTCTCCTTGGCACAGCCCATCTGTTGTTTTTGTTTTCTGATGGGGTTGGAGGGGAGTGGGTGATGGGTGGGTTGTTGTTGGCTTGAGTACGGAATGAGAAAATGATGAGAGGCTCTGGCCACAAATTATGCTGGTCTGTTATTACACTGGGTTAGCAACAGTTACACAGCCTAACAATCTTACACAATGGTCGTCTCTATGTAAAGCACCAGACTGCTCATGCGGTGGGTTAGACATGTGGGGCTCAGAGGGATGGATTTGGAGCTTGGCTTTACCTGACAAAGGGTGTAAGACACACGCCTGGATCAATAGTGAATTGGAAGTAATTACTATGTCCTAGAGTGTCTGAATTTTAGGATGTAAACCTGTGGATATAAGGGATTTGCATTCTGTGGTTTAAAGGTTTGATTTCTAATTTCTTGGTGAGCTGTACATGACTATTTGTACAATCCTCCTCTGTTTGCTTCATACACCAAAATGTTCCTGGGTCACACTCAGTGCCCTAAAAGTAGTCTTGGGCTCTAAGTGCTCCTGGGCTGCACTTATGGCCCTGAAGGACAACATATATTAAGCAACTTCAAACCCAATCTGAAGCCGTGCGCGCCACTGGCATTCACGAGCGACTGTGGCCAGAGATCATGCTTCACACCCCCTGCTGTTTTATGACCAGCCCATGTGGTTGGATGGGTTTCAAACATGCTTGATTTCCACCTAATCACCATGTATTTTCTCTGCTTTTCTCCTCACTGCCACTGCAACCGTACAGCAGCAGGAAACAGTGAGTGAAATCAAGAAAAAAGCAATAGACATCACAGAAATATCACATACTGGAGACAATGAGATTTGGCTAAAACTTTAAACATTTCTGCACAGGCATAGGCATATAAATGTAGTAGTATTAGACCCCATGTCTGTCTGTGTGTGCCTGTGTTTGTGTGTGAGACAGCGAGCAGATGCGTCACTCTGACAGGGAAGAGAGAAAAGAAACAGGAAAAAAGAAAGTGGAATCCACAAAGGTGGAAAAACACAGGATTTCTTCCCAGTACTGATTTTAAATGACGGTTCACTTGTACAGTGTACTATGGCACAATTGCGTACGAACATCAGAATGCACAGTGTACGCTGAATTCAGAGTTCAAAAAGAATCTGTGCACCTGTGACCACATGGAATGGTTCTTTTCAGTGTTATATTTCTCTGTTCCCAGGTGGAGTTAATGCAAATTAAATCCCGTGATTTAAAGAAATGATCAAATTACAGCGGTACCTCGGACAAAGAGCTCTTCTGACAACGAGAAATTCAGATACCGAGGAAAAAAACTGCAAAAAATTTACCTCTGACAACAAGATTTTAACCAGATAACAAGTCATCACTTTTGGGTCTTGGCGAAGCTAACAGCTGTTAGCCAAGCTAATACAGGCTGTTATGGAGAGGCTACTGCTGCTTTGGATCAAAGAGAAGGAAATCGCTGGTGATACTGTACCATCATTGATGCCATCGGGCAGCAGCGTGTCCCGCGGTCGGGCCGCCAGAAGGCAGTGGCGTGTCCCGCCGTCGGGCCGCCGGAAGGCAGCGGCGTGGTGGAGTTGTTTACAGTGATGGACGTGTGCAGTGTTCACGGACACACTACCAAGTTATAACCCAAGGTAAGAATACATTTTGAAGTCATTTTTAGAACTAATTTCATGCATTCCGTTTCAGATAATTAATATAGCTTCCTTTTCAAATAATAATTATGAATAAATGTGCACATAGGGGTGTGTAATACATACTTTATATGGGAGTTTGTCTGGGTCCAGAATGGATTAATTGGTTTTACATGTATTCCTATGGAAAAAGTCTCTTCGGATAATGAGAAATTTGGATACCGAGCATGATGCCGGAATGGATTAAACTCGTTGTCCGAGGTACCACTGTACTTCAGACAGCAGTATATTGATAAAATATAAACATCGAACCCCAACAGATATTTATTGGAGTCCTGTGTGAGGCGTACCAATGACACCACTGATGGTCTAAAGCGCATTAAGAAGGCAAAAAACGACACGCATTTACTTATCTTTGATTTGTAAACCTCTCTGGGTGAGAGAGTTTGTAAAGCTGTCATCAAAGCTAAATGAGGCAACTTTAGACAATCCAATATGAGTCATGTTCTGGGTTGTACTTATCTGTATATGTAACTACATTCTTGTAATGTACATTATTTTGAAATGGGCTCATCTGCACTTTTCTTTTTGGGTACATTAAGTATATTATGACAGTGAAGTATGACAGTTTTTGTACTAGACCTAACTCCACTCCAGTGACCGATGTGTTTTTGGTCTGAAATACTGTATCAAAAACATATGTTAGCATTTTGCATTGTCCTAGATATACTTGGCCAAGTTGTTAAAGGACTGAGAATATTGCCACAAACTATGATATAGTACAGTAAAGCATGTCTAGGGTTCAAATGCTGCTTCTTTGAGACGGAGAGCAATGAAACCTCGCACTGTGCTTGTCCTTTTAGCATTTTATATTCAGGTCCGTCAGCCCTAGTTACGTAAAAAAAAAAAAAAACAAGTTTCTCCACCCCGGATTTTGCTTGTAATGTAAGCAGCCAACAAGTTCTTATTGCTTTCTCTGTGTCAAACACTGTGCATGTATAGTCACTGCTGAAGCCAGCCATTGTTTGAGGCCAAGATAACAGTATCAATCCTAGAGTTACAGATGGATTGGCACCAGCTGTTAAAGCAGCCGCATTTAAGAGGCATGATTAAATTGCAAAATTACACCGTCTCACCTGACATTAATTACTTGACCATAATATGAATCTAGCCTCACGCTGTGCTTGATGATCTAGAACTGCAGTCTAAACAAACTGCATGGTGTCCCTCTGTTGTCTAACATGTCAAGAGTTAAGACAAACATCTAAAAAATCTGCTGTCATATTGTCCAGAGCCTTGGTGGGTAATGGGGAGTAGAGGCTTTCGAGCAGCCTAATCAGTATCCTAATCGCAGTTCCCAGGGAAAGCAGAATGTTTTCCATTGTTCCCTTTTGTTGCCAGACCACCTTGTGAGCCAATGCAGCTGACAGGTTCTATCTGTGTAATAAAAGAGAGACTGAGCTAAAAAATGCTCAGTGAAAACCACTTATATCTAAATGTGTTCATTTTAACTGTTTGGGACATACTGAAGGATCAGGTGTTCCTTTATTTGAGAAAAAAAATCCTCCTCTTTTTTAATAAAATCAATCCCCCAATTCCAATGAAGTTGGGATGATGTGTAAAAAAATAAAAACAGAATACAGTGACTTGCAAATCCTTTTCAACTTATATCAAACAAGATATTAATGCTCAAACTGATTAACTTTAGTGTTTTTTTTTTTAAAAACAGTATTCCATGATTTGGAATTTGATGCCTGCAACATATTCTGGAAAAGTTGAGAGCAGCAAAAGACTAGGAAAGTTGAGGAACTCTAAGGAAAAAAAAACAACTGTTAGGAACATTTCACAGTTGAACAGGTTAATTGGAAACAGGTGAGTGTCACGACTGGAAATAAGAGAAGCATCCCCAAAACTCTCAGTCCTTCACGAGTAAGGATGGGATGGGGTTTGTCACTCTGTGAACAGGTGCATGAGCAAATAGTCCAACAGTTAAATAACATTTTTCAATGTAAAAAAAAAACAATCTAGGGATTTCATCATCTATAGTCCATAATAACAATTTAGGGATTTCATCATCTATAGTCCATAATAAGATCTTAAGATTCAGAGAATCTAGAGAAATCTCTCCAAGTGGCAAGGCCAAAAACCAACAATGAATGCAAATTGCTTCTGGAGATCATAGATGTCATGTCCACTAGGCTAAAGAGGAAAAGGACCATCTACATTGTTCAAAATTCAAGGCCAACATCTGTGATGGTTTGGGGGTGTGTTAGTGACTTGCACATCTGTGAAGACAACATTAATGCTAAAAGGTACATACAGGTTTTGGAGCAACATATGCTGCCATCCAAGCAATGTCTTTTTCAGGGACGTCCCTGATTATCTCAGCTACACAATGCCAAGACACATTCTGCATGTGTTACAACAGTGCAGCTTCATAGTAAAAGAATGCCAGTACTAGACTAGCCTGCCTGCATCCACACCTGTCTCCCTTTAAAATGTGTGCCACAATATCCATCCATCCATTCTGTACCCCTTAATCCTCACAAAAGTTGGGGAGGGCGCTGAAGCCTATCCAAGCTGACTTAGGGCAAAGGCAGGGTTCACCATGGATGAGTTGCCAATTCACCACAGGGCTGACATATAGAGAGAAACAACCAGTCATACTCACATTCATAACAATAGGCAATTTAGAGTGATAAGTGATGTAACACAGCGGTAAACATGTACTATACCTGTCCCAGCTCTTCTGACACATGTTGCAGGCATCAAATTCAAAATGAGTAAATATTTGCAAAAAAACCCAAACAAAACAATAATGTTAATTAGTTTGAACATTAGATATCTTGTCTTTGCAGTGTATTCAATTGAATATAGCTTAAAAAGGATTTGCTAATCACTGTACTATTTTTTTATTTGTTTTACACAATGTCCCAACTTCACTGGAATTGGGGTATGGAAACTCACACCCATTGATTAGCAGGGAAATGGATTTCCATTAACAATTTTTTTGAGTTCATGAAATATTATACAGATACAGTATGATGCTAAAATACTGTACACTGCATGATTATCTTCCGAAATATGGCAAGCTGTTGTAGATAATATGCTTCTGGGTTTGCATGTGATTCCCACAAATGCATGAAGTAGTTGAAATAAGCTCAATCATTGGCACACAATATAGCAGTGAGACATATGGGTTGACATTTGTGCCAACGGAAACTGAATTGTTAAACTGAAATTTAATCTGTAAACGGACATTGAATTTTTTATTTTATTTTTGAAACTGAATGTATTAATTTGAATGTGATTTTCAATAATATTGAAACTGCACTTCATTTCTGTTAAAATTCAGTTCTGTAATTCATTCTCACAATTCAGTTTCACTTCAGTCAACTCAATTTCACTTTTCAAATTCAGTTCTTCAGACTGGACATCCGGGTCATTTGACCAGACAGGACGAATCGAGCTCAGAGCATTGCCTTTGCTCCTTCACAGAGGCGACAGCAGCCAGAACAAGCAGAAAAATGGATGAAAATACACATTCAAATCTAAGTATTGGCGTTTATGTCACTCCAGGACCTACCGGTAATTATGCCATTGTTCAAAAGCCAACAAAGCATAAAACTAAACATTTTCTTCATAAAAGTTTAAGTTAAAAATAGGGCTGTCAAATGATTAAAATTTTTAATCTGATTAATCACAGGGTCACTGTCGATTAATTTCAATTAATCACAATTAATTCCCATTCATTATTAATCTAAATTAATCACAGAGTCACTGGATTAATTTCGATTAATCACTATTAATACCCATTCATTGTTTTTCATTTTGTGGCAGCAAAAACACTCATGACAGAAGGTGACGTATACACTTAACATGTGTTTATTTAAACTAAACATGTTTATTTCATACGATTAAATGTGTCTAGTGTAAAACAGTTTAGTTGCAGTTGTCATGTTAAGTGCACTGTCTGTCCCTATAGTTGTGATTTTTGCTTCAATTGGCCACTCATGTGCCACAGTTTGGAATTGTTTAGCACATGCCTCCGCAAATTGACTCTGCTCTGTTTTCATTATGGTCAATGCAAACGACTTTAGTTCTCATGCGGTAGTAATGTGCCTTTCGTCTATAGCATTTATTGTCAAACAAACACAAAAATATGATAAATGAAAACAGCCATCGGAAAGACAACCAGGCTGAATTTAAAGCAACATATTCAAAAATAAATACTGGTCACTTCTTACCAAACAGTAACCAAATACACAAAATAAATGTTCATAAAACCCTCACTTTGTACAGTGGAGTTCCACTCGCCACAATTTTTTTTTTCTCGCTAAAATAACTGAATTAGCCACAATAATTTATATGGTAACTTCCATTATAGATAAAAGCAGCTTACTGGAGAGTTAGGTTTCCCTTAGCGGTGTACATTTACGATGAAAAATGCATATTTATGCCTTAAGTCGCGTCTGCATGGAGACGCCATCTTGTTTTTGTTTTTCCTGCGGAGAACCAGCAGCGACTCAAGAGGGGGAGGTAATGTCAGCTGACCACCATTGCATTGTGGGATTTTGAGTTTTGTACCAGTAATCAGCAGTTTATCCACGCCGATGGGGGTTATTGTGGGATTTTGAGTTATTGTGCATTGCATATGCGTTGTGTTAAAATCTTTAATCTAGTTAATCGTGCAAATAGATTAATCCGCATTAATGTGCTAATTCTGACAACTGTAGTTAAAAATAAAAAATTCAATTTCAGTTTCAGTTGGCACAAATGTCAGCTCATAGGGGCACAACATGTTAACACAAAAATAAGATAAATCCACAAACACCATATATCACTAATGGACCATTTCAGGGCACAATGACTTCTTTCACTTTTCAAACACATTTTGCTGTTAACAGGGTTTGGGTATAGACTTTCACTTTTCGGGTATTTTCACAGCATGCTATGTTTATTTCAGTTAAAATCTGAATACTGCTGATTGTGCCATGAATGAAGAACATGCTTAAATGTATGTTTAAAACTTTAAAAGTGGTTATACACTTCCTGATTCACTTATAAAACATCTCACTGACCCATCATAGGCAGCAAATATCATGAGGAACCATCTTCACATTTGAATGTTACATAGCAACACTAATTATTGCCCACACATCTGTTGTCGCAGGCAAAAAAATTCCCAGAAAAGACTATAAGTAATATGAGCAAATGGAGCGAGACAGTGAGAAGGTAGGTTGTGAGTAGATTTACAGAGTGATGCACTGGAGAACAATGTCACTGAAATTTATGACAGGTCTATAACCTTTGAGGCGAAGATACCGCCAGAGCCGCCATGACTTGTTCCCATTAAGATTAATAATGCTAGTATTTACAAGGCCCAGATCTCCCTACTGAACCCCGAGGCCGTCCTGTTCCAAAGTAAAAGCACATCACAACAGACTGACACTGAGGGAAAGCGCCAGGAGAGAAGTGAGGGACTTAGAACATACTCTGTGCTTCAGGGTTTTGCTCCTGCAGTTCTCCGCGATGCTGCATTTTTGTTTTATTTTTGTACCAGCTATAAATAAATTTCATGTTTTAACTTTTGTTGGGAGAGTTTTTTTGTGTGTTTTTCTCAAATAATTTAAAACCATCTTGTTCATTTATACCGCAAAAGCACTACAAAGGAATTATCATATTCGGACAAAGTTGGGATCATTTGAGAATGAAAAAATGATCTTGACATATATGAAAGAAAAGGATGAAAATGTTAAATCAATATAGTGGTTTAATTTGTACCATGTACATATTTTAACAGACATTAAATCTGAAATTGTGATTAGGAAGAGAAACAATATTTAAAAGTGTACAAAAATCTAAAAAACAATGTCATGATTGCACATTATTCATGATTAATATGCATGTCATGCAGCTATTTTATTAAAGCAGTAGTAAAATAGTGACATGTCAACACAATGCCACCACAGGTGAGAAATTTCCTATTTTGTCAATATGTAATCCATTTCCTTTGAAAGGATGTGGTATTTACACAGAATTAGCTTATCACATTTCCTCACTGGGAATCAGAATGGAATGAAAGATTTCTCTCTTCCTCACCATCCAGTGGAGAAAACTCACACGCGTCACTTGGCTCTAAAAGTCTGAGGTTCACTTGGACAGACACCAGTTTTGGAACCCTGTCTGCTGAGACCGAACCTTGCACCCTTGTGTTGCTAAACTGTGACCTTAGTAGCTCACATGCTGCTGTCGTTGGTGGGATCTGGAGGATAGCGGAGGCCACAGCAGAGAGGGGCTCAGAAGAACACAGCCCTTTCCACCATGTGGACGCAGACACATGCTGGCATGAGCTCCATATCCCTCTCCCCTTCCACAGGCCTTGCTTAGCTGAGAACCTGGCAAAACTGCCAAGGACTTCACCCTCATCAAGATTAAGATGATGTGACAGGTTGGATATCACATAGTAAGCATCATTTGTCTGCTCCCCTGAGAGTGTCTGCTGTCCAACATGCTTTGGATCAAGCATGTATGCTGCTACATGGATGGGCTTGACGCAAAACTCCTGACACCTATCTAATGATGCCATTACAGTTTTTTGTTCAGTACTGTGTAACACAGATCCAGACAGGGAGATGCCAAGGTGGTACCTTAACTGAGTGAACAAGTCAACAACACCAGAGAGGACAGCATCTTCTCTTTTCATGTAATCAATATAATTCCCAATCAAGTACAGCAGGTTTTGGCTGCTACTTAAGCCTTTCCAAAATGCTGCATCTTGCAGTGTGGTCCTTATGGATGCTTCAAATTTCATGGTGGATGACGCAGCCATCTCTTGGAGGGAGTTCTGGTCCTCTAAAAGACTGTTCAACATGTTCACCACACTATTCCAACGGTCACCAGTGGACTGTGGCAGTGATGTCCTACTGGCAGTGTGGTTTCTTATCTTTGTTGTCTGCCAGCATTGAAAGGTCTCCGTCAATAATTTTTTCTCTCCAACATATCCAACCACCTGCTCAGCTCTGTTGCACAGTGCCTTCATAGATGCTTGTGTTAGTATGTCATCAAAGAGTTTCTGGATACCACACACTGTACAACCAATAGTTGCTATGTGTGGAAATGCTTCTTCTATTTGAGTCCAGGCTGCAATCAGTTCTGGAGTGTCATCTGTAACAACAGCAAAAACTTTTTGTGGTCCCACTTCATTTATGATCTCTTTCAGTTCTTTGGCAATACATTCACTTGTGTGTTCCTTAGGCATTGTGCTTTTGTAGAACAGTGGCAAAGGAGTTGCAACAATGTAAATAATGGTGCCAGTTTCTTTTATGTTAGGCCAACCACTGCAAATGATGGTGACACAGTCTGCTTTCCCAATGGCCTCATGAACTTGACTTTGCACTCTATCATACTCAGAGTCCAAGAGATGAGAGGACAAAGCCTCTCTTGTGGGAGGGCAGTAAGCAGGCCGAAGCACACCAAAAAATCGTTTCCAATAAATATTGTCTACGAGGGTGAGTTCTGAAGAAGAGGCATACACAGCTCTCGCCAGGCACTCGTCAGCGTATGCCTGGCTCCGCTGATCCACTGAATCAATGAGAAACTGTCCCCCATGGGTAGCAGATGGTAAAAATGAGTAAGAGGGAACAGGAATGGAGGCAGAGGAGCCCCCATCGGGGCACGGTGACTGCTGTGAAATCACAGCATACTCTTTGCATTTATCCAAATGCATTTGCATCTTTGTAGCATTCTTGGTGTAAGTCTTTGAGCAGTAGTTACACATGACAGTTTCTCTTCCATCTTTGATGGCGGGTGTGAAATGTTTCCAAACATCTGACGGCAGACGTGGCATTGTCCTGTTTGATTCAAATGAAAGAAGAATATTAATTAAACAAATTCTTAAGTGAGTAAAAGAAAACAGTTCTAAAGAGGCCTATTTTACTAAATATGGTCACTTTGTGTGCCACTGCAAATTAACTGACTGAAAGAATAAAAATGCTGTTTATAAATACATATATAAAATGTATTGGTAAAATGTACAGTAAATTATTCACACACATACCACTTTGAGAGTTGATATTGAGAGTTGATTTTGTTTTAAAATAATTTATTTTGACTGACATGAGATGCAAAAGTTACAATAAGCTACAAAGAAATACTGCAAACAAAATTTCATAGAATGCAATCTTTTTTGGAACTTTGCTTCATATATTTACAAAAATAGCTTAAGATCTGCGTGATGGAGAGGAAGTCTTCCCAACCCAAGGACATGGACGCCTTTGAAAATGAAGAGTAGGCTAAACTTCATATACAGACCAAAAATGATCTAAAACTGATTACTGAGCAAGAGTATGTGCAATTCTGGACATGATGTATTTAGTATCGTAAATCCTGTAAGTAAAATTCCAAAAATGACTGCATTCTGTGAAATGTTATTTGTAGTATTTCTTTACAACCTACTTGTGACTTTAATCAAAATAAACGTATTTTTCACAAGAACTCACAATATTGTTAAATCAGTATGGGTATGAATAATTCAGGCTTAACTGTAACTTACACATGTACTGTACTTAAATTTGATGTACCTGTTTAAATGCATAGCTCTAGTTTAAATTACTTTCATCTTGTAAACTGCACTTCGTTATTACTTCTCACATTAAAACATATGTTCATACGATGCAGTAGTTTACTACTAATCTACCCAGCAGTAGGCAATGTACCTAAAAGTAGCTCCATGCTGAGGGAGTAGAACTTAAAAAAATAAAAACTATTTTCAAAAACAAAACAATTATATAATATTCTACAGTATAATGCTATGGCACATTAAATGAGCCATTTTGCACAAGGGCTACTTTTGTTTATGACACTTTTAATGTATTTTGTCAATAATTTTAACGTTTATTTAACTGTTTCAGTTCAGGTTTTGTACTTGTAAAAAGTATTGTGAGTAGGACGAGGCTCCTTCTTTCATCTGTGACGTAGAAAACGTTATCAATCCTCGGGGAATTCATGAAAAACTATAAATCATTAAATATTTCACTGGAAACGTTCACAACAGTGCCAAAACAGGTTTCATACTTAATAAAACAGCATGATATATGTGTAGTCTACGTTTATTCGTTGATTGACCCACCTGTGAATTCTTCGTCAGTCTGGACACACCGGTCGCCTTTTGATGGGGATTTCCAGCTAAAGTTACATTAGCACCTCTGGCTAACTTCACAGTCAGCGACAAACGTTGCCAAAGAGATTGAACTATATTTACTACTAATTGAACTGTGACCCGATCACGGAGCACATCCCGAACAGTGACACAGCATTTATCAAAAAGTAGAAAAACCGTGAAGTGTTGAACTGCCTTTGTTGTTGTAGCACTACAGAAGCTACTTCCTGGACCATCACACTCCACTTACGGGAGCCGGCAAGAATCAATAAGCTCAACAGCGAACGAGTTCCAGAGGAAACGACTGATTAACTTTTTTTTTTAAATGTCAGGGCTGCGTGGATCCAGTGTCGAACCAAACATGACATGTTAGATGATAATATTGCCTGTTATTTCTAAAAAAAAATATATATAGACAGTTTTGGGGAATAGTGTACATTGAATAGTGGTACATTTAGCAGTTGTGGTGGAAGAAGTGCCTGATTATGACTTATTAGCCAAGTGGGGTGCAAATGTTTAGGCACCCCTGGTCAAAATTCCTATTACTGTGACTAATGAAGCCAGGGGAAGGTGAAATGATCTCCAACAGGCATGAAGTTACAGATGATACTGTAGCGGCTGTGGGGTGCCGCTAGGGGGAGCCACCCGGCATGATGGGGACTTGTGGGTTTATGTTGGGG
>JAQQAE010002165.1:0-23011 GCA_029823295.1 Pseudamia nigra
GTCGATGATCTCCTTGGACAGCTTCACTATCATCTGTGCAGACCTGACGGTGGCAGAGAGCGGTAAGAGGACTGGCAGTGTTTGTAAACAACAGATGGTGACACCCAGGCCACAGCATTGTTAAGGAGCAGCTCTGTAGCAGGGACCTCAAGCTACTCGCGGTTAGCATTTGGCCTGTGTTGACTGTTTACATCCGGGCGATAGTTCAGTTCCAGGTCCATCTCGGCCGAGACCTGGACGTGACCCAGACATGACCCGTAAGCCCTGGAAGATATTCTTTCGTAACACAATTTTTTCCTGTTAGCCAGAACAAATTTTTGGCCGATTTTTTTTTCATTATCCAATTTTTTTGTTATCAAAAGCGTTCATTACCCGGTGTTCCACTGTATATACAAAGGTGAAAGGCGATGGCGTGCTCCTTGATGTTCGGTTCTCAGTCCGTGGTTCGGTGTGGTCCGTTGTCTCTCAGCTCTGTCTCATCTCAATCTCTCTCACTCCGCCACCTCTCTCTGTTTTTACACCTCGTGTCCAAACCAGCTGTTTCCAATGTAGGCTAATTGAGAGAGCTCACAAACCACGCCTACCTCCTCCAAATGTGTATCAGTAAGTAAATCCCTAGCTGAAACCAGACCCCCTTGAACCGGACCGTAACAACATCTGATATGTTGTTTATGCTCTACCGGGAATAAAATATAGATTTATGAGATTTGCAAATCATTGCATTTCATTTTTATTTACATTTTACACAGTGTCAACTTTTTTGGAATCAGGCTTATATGAACGGACACAAAGTATATGAGGCCTCATAAGGGAGACAAAACAATTGAAAAAGTTCTGATACACTTTTTCTGTTTTTGGCTTTGATTTTTAGTGACATCTTAGATGATTTCAGCATTTAATGATATTAAATCCTGTGGGGGAAATCAAACAAATCAAGCAAAAAAATCAGTATTTGGCAGATGCAAGTTGTCTACACAGTGCTTTTTGCAAGATGTCAAAAGACAAAAAGGTTGGAAAACACTAGTTTAACCTTTCTCAGTGTGTTCTGTTTTAATAGCTTATCCAGACACATGGATCCAGTCACAGTCTTGCCTGATTTGACCAATCTGTAGTCTGCAAACATAACCCAAATCTGTTGTAGATGCCCTCTCTGTGACAGCACTGCCCTTTAAAAAAATAGGGATACAAGGTTAGTCTCTAATCAATAACTTCGGGTTTCTTCCCACACATTCCTCAGGAGGGATGGGAGTGGACTGTAGCACACTGCTTTACTCCCTAATGAGATCACAGCAACAAAAATCAACCGATACTTTCACCGAACTGAGCTGTAGGAGGAAGGCGTAATGAAAGTATCACCTAGATCAGTGGTTCCCAAGGTTTTTGGGTCAAAGACACAAAAATAAATCCATATAATGTAGAAACTGAAGGTTTATACTAATTAAATGTAAAAACTAATGAGCCGTATAAGAATGAACACTGAATAACATCAAATAAAACTGAACAAAATAAACACTGAATCAGCAAAGTTAACAAAATGAAGGATAAAAACAAGCAAACAAAAAGGAGAAACAAGACAAGATCAAACATGACCAAATCAATAAAAAAAATTAACAAAATGATTGAAAGTGAATAAAAATAAAATAAACAAAACAAATCAAGACATCCATAGAATGAACAAAAATGAAAAGAAATTAACAAAGCAATCAAGAGAATAAACAAATAATGAAAAACATATCAAGAATGTAAACAAAATGCTCTCAAAATCAACAAACATTAACAAAATTGATCAAAAAATAAATAGTATAATCAAGAACAAATAAAAAAATATGCAAAAATTAGGGATAAAAATCACAATTGAGAATGAACAAAATGAATTAAACAATGCACAAAGTACTAAACAAAATTAATTAAATATTGCCCAAAATAATAAACAAAGTGATCAAAAATAAATAAAATAATGCATAAAATCAACAAAAATTAAATACTGGGGGAAAAATAGAAAAAAAAATTAATGAATCAAGAAAATGAAAAAAAATAAAGAAAACAATGAACAAAATAATAAAAAAAATTAACAAAATTTAAAAAGAAAGAATTAGGACATAACCAAAACACTAAAATGCACAAAATATTCAAGAATATGAAACATACATAAACAGAATAATAAAGGCAATGAATAAAAATAAATTTAAAAAAAATTGAGCAAGAAACAAATTAAACAGAAATGAAAATTGGAAAAATGAACAAAATAATAGAAAAAAATAAAGAAAAAATAAAGAAAATGATGAAAAATGAACTAAAATAATTTTATAAAATGGTCAAACATGTACAACATAAACAAAAATATACAAAATAAACAAATTGAACAAAAATAAGCTAAAGTAATTAACAAATGAACAAAACAGCAGAAATTAACAAAATAATTTAAAAAATGATCAAAAATGAACCAAAAAAATTCAAGAAATAATACATATTTTGAAAAAAACACAACAAAATAACATATAATAAACAAAACAACAACACAATGTCTACGAAATAACAAAAATAACCAAAATACTAAACAAAATGAGCAAAAACAGGCAACCTAATAACAGCGCTCCCGCAACACTTTGGGTCCCAAGCCTTACTTTGAGAGATGCAATTAAGAGGCAGCAAAAGGCAAACTACACACAGGTAACAGGCAGAACTGGATTTAAGCTTCGGTGTCATATCTGCGTCCTACTGTACTCGTAGTACACCCATTGAGGTGGATAAAAACATAGTGTCCAGAGAAGGCATAGATCTTAAGAGGAGTGAAACAGTCACGGTGGAGTCGCCCAGGTCAGGGGAAGCAGCTGCGGAAAATAAAACAGCGGAGAAGCAGATGCAATGGGAGGAGAATCCATCATGTCTCACTGCTGGGTCACTGTGCTCGCATGATAAAGGCAATGGAAAGAAAAATTGAATGCAAACAGGCGTCCATCTGAGCCTCCACACACCAGCTTAAATATGTGCCAAGAAATTGCAAAAACAAAAACATGAATACAGAGAAGTCATAGGAGTAAAAATGTCTGTGACTTTTTCATATTTCTTTTTTTATTGCCACCGAGAGCAGCAGAGGTTATTTTGTTCTGCTGTAACAAATTACCTGAATTGAAAGGCTTCTGTTTTTAAAAAATACAATGTACATAGAAGTACTTGTCAAGCTGATATGAAGAGTACTATATATTCTATTATTTAAAGGTCCCATATCTCAACAATGAAATACAGTATATATCTGTAAAAATTATGTGCCTATTAAATATTTATGTAGGAGTGTTGATAAAATAAGGTTAGATTTACCCTCACATTTAAAAGATCTGTTTGTAACTCATGCTCTGACTTCACTGTGAGGTGTCATGTCCACCCACTTTTCACTTCAACCAATCAGAAGGTTATTTCTGATTGGTTGAACTGAAGGTTAATCCCAGTGTAACATGGATATCTTAACACAAAACTACTGTGCATACAGAATCATGCACTTTTATATGCAAATTTCTGAAAAGATCAGGAATATCCACTAGACCAAATTCCTGTCATATGTAATATTGACCATATGGCCATGTCCTCAATGGGGGATAAAAAAAACAAGTGTTCCCATGTATCATAATATAAATGGTAGCACAAAACAAACTTGGAATGAAAGCACCAGCATTAAATATGCTTCTAGTGTCCCTCATACATGTGGGCTCTGCCTACAATAGAACATTGCAAATATACTGTAGTGAAAAGCCAATTTTCCAAATCCATCTGTATTGATGTCCACTCAGCCCCCCACAATAATGCTCTACCAATAGTATCATGCTAGCTAGCATGCTAAAATTTTTTTGTACACTGTATATCACCACAGCTGATGGCAGACTGAAGACATGGTATTGATTTGATCTTTCTTACTTATGAACTTGAACTAAAAGTTCCTTCAATTAAAATCAATGAATTCAATGAATCTCAATTCAGCTCATGTCAGTTCAATCTAGTCTGTTTCAATGTCTGCATGGGATGTGAGGCGAATTTAGACAGTTCGCTAATTATGGTTCCTTTATTTTATAATTATATTGGGTCACTATTTCCATTACAATATATAGAGACAGCTATTTAATTTCCATTAAAAAAGGGGGCACGGCCTTTATGTTGGTCTACCCGTGCTTCATGGGACAGGCCTAATTTTAGCTTACCTGTGTGGCAGAATTATTTCATTGTGTGTCTTGAATAATGAAGAATCACTGACATATGCACTCATGTGACTGTGTCCTCATGACATATCTACATGTTCACCTTTGTAACTTGTGTCAAACATTGTCACCAGCTAAAAATCTGGTTTCAAACCAAATCAATAAATCAAACCAACTGTTGTAACATTTAGGACTAAGTGTTCTGTCAAGAGGTTAGAGATCAGCAAATATGTGCAAAATGTCCTGTTCCTTCACCTTCCCTCATCTTGTCCTTGTTCTATCAGAGGATATCTTGACCACTGCTAAGGTGATGTAATTTATCTATGTTTAAAACACTGAAGCTTTTCTTTGTGAGATCAGACCTCTTACATACCCTGTCTTGTGTGTGAGTTTTTCCTGTGCACAGTTTGAGTAAAGAAACAGAAGACTTCAAACCCATTTTTAAGTGTGGTGATTAATTTTTCACCCCACACGGTAATTTGCTGGTTAAAGTGGTGGTTGGTTTAAAATTCAAAATTTACTGGTTCATGGGGGTGGGCTAATTAATTTGACTGAGATTGGTGTGTCCTGTGATATCACAGGTTATAAAAAATCAGAATGGTTTGTTTTTCCTGGAGGCATTCATGTTGTGAGAATTTCCCAGGACTGACAGAACTGAGGTTTTATTTTACATTATAGATTTTACATAAACCTCAGAACAGTATGAGACCTTTTAAAACTGTAATATTTACTTTAAGTAAAACTGAAGCAGCAGTGATTGCAGCTGTATGTACTGTGCTTTATCTGTAAATTGTGGTGATCATTATACATTCGCCTCTTACACCACTCATAACTGATTCAGAAAGTGAAGGATTGTTTAATTCAAAAGAATTCACTGCTTTAAAATCTTTTTTTAAAAAGCTGAGTAGTGTAACTCTAAGTGTAAAAAGAAATATGCATTTTATTTTGTCAGCCAAAGTGAAAAACACCTGCAAGCTGTTTGTCATTGTGTGAAAGGAGTGAATGGATGCAGCAAAACAAAGCAGCTGTGGCAAAGACACTGTCGGGTTTCTCCTTTTCATACAGTAGATGTACACAGCAAAGAAAGAAAATGAAAAACTACACAGCCAAAGGAGAGAAGATGTGAAATGGTGTCTGTTGTTCAAGGCAAACAGTGACAGCAGCAATAAATGTGGTTGGTTTTGTTCTTGACATCACATTAATACTTTTTACATATACTTTGATATGTGCATTTAATGGTGTGAAAGCATTTATAGTTCACAAAACATTAAAACTATGCTCAACAGACTTAATTTGACAGTGCTGTGGCTGCAAAACCTGGAAAACACAGATTACTAATTGACACAAAGGAAGCATATTGAAGTAAGCATAGCATCACATAATACAACCATTTACTATAAAATACTGTCAATCATGTTTACTCTTACAACATTGTTATTTGACAAAAGTACACTCTTTTATTAAGTCCACACCAATTGTTAACTCTTTCATAGTATTGAATTGTACATTTAACAGGAGTTTATTGTTAATTTTTTCAGTATTAAATTTTACTTTCAACAGGAGTTAAACCCAGGCTTAAATAACTCCTTTATAGTGTTATTTGTCAACACTTAAAATAATTACTTTAACACCTACGGTATAGTAGAGTTAATATTTCAGAAACAACAATATGGTGTTCTACTTGCCACATCACTTAAATCCTTATTTTTAATTCTCTGAATTTGTTGTACAGTTCTAACTTAATTTAAATATGCTTTGATAAAAGTAACTGAGTTAAAATGGACCAAACTCATGTAATCTCCAGTGTAACTGAAACACATTCACTCACAATGCCCACAGATATACTACAGATGTCAAATTTAAAGCACTTTCTTAATGTATTTACATTTCCTACTGATATAGTAGACTTTCAGTAGCATCAGCTTATTAGTCGAGCATTGCCATCATACTTATAAAACTACTGAATGTATTGAGTAGATAGCAAAAGTCAATTACATTAAAGTATATTTAAAATTAGCCCTCTACTGTAATAAAAAGAACATACAAACATCCATCCATTTTCTACCCCTTAATTTAATGTATCTACATTAAAATTTTAAAATATTCAACTATTTGATTCCATGCTTTACTACAAAAGAATGTAACTTAAATACACTACAGATTAAAGATATAAGTGGGCTTTGAAGTTAATATGGCTTTCCAATAAATTATTAATATGCAAGTCCATTCTTTTTAATGTGTACAGTTAGAACGTCTTCTTACCGTACTTAATCAGTGAGTGCAAAAGCACCATTTTTATCAAACTGTAGAGCAAAGCAAATCCAGTTTGTACTGTACTGAGTTAATAGCGCATGGATTTGTTGACATGACTCACTTGTTTGTTGTGTAAATGTGAACTAGCACCCTTCGGAGACAGAAACATCATGTTTGCAAGACCATCTCTATTAGCTTGTTTGCATTCATAGATAATCCCAAGTGGCAGCTAAAGCAAGAGATGCTGTCAGGCAGACTGGCACAATATATAGCCTCGTCAGCAGATACGCCGTGTTCACTAGAAACCAACACTGGCGCTCCACAATGCTGCCTGTGTGCTTCCATGTCTCTAACAAATATTACATTTACACATTACCGGTACACGGTGCATGAAAAAACAATACCATGACAAATATCCCCGAAACAAACTTAACTAATAAACTTAATACTGTACACTCTACTGGTAGATGTAAGTCAGTATAAATAGGATTAGAAAGGAAGAGCAGAGAAATAGTCATGGTTAACTTTGTAGAACAATGACCATGTACAGTATAATAATACATTTATAGGTCCACTTACCTGGGACACTGAATCTGGGCTACAGGCACTCAGTAGTATGATGTACTCAGATCATTTAGTAAACTAGTATTTAAGGTAATTAATTTAAATACCTCCTAATATAAAAGTATGTAAATGCTGTCAGAATAATTGAACAGAAATATGAAAAGTAAAAGCAGTGATTGTGCAGTAAAATTATCCCTGTAAGTGTTTTAATATTATACTATGTATGATGATATACAGTATGATGATGTTTTTGGATTAGTCTCCGTTCTGCATTCATGTGTATGTTGCATATTATTATTGTGGATGAATTACTTATACCCTGCTGGTTATTTTTATTCAGAGCGATGCATCAAATTCAATAAAATCACCATAATGTTTCTGTACTGCAAGAAACACGAAAAGTCAACTTTAAAGGAGCTCAGAAAATGGGTTAGTTTTCAACTTGGTGGAAATGTATCTTCCATCTAACTGAAGAAAAGAGTTGATTTATCTCGAGAGAGAGGAGACCTGCTGGTGTGTTTGCCACAAAACAAACCGTAATCTGAAAAGAATATAAAGCTCTCATAGTGTAGCAAAAAGTATAATATTGGCCTTTGTACATGCAGTCGAATAACAATTTCAAATGGAAATAAATATATGTTCCTTAATATTTGTATCAACAGTATTTGAGTAAAATACTTACATTCTACCACTGTATGTACTAAACTGTAGTGTAAAAGCCAAAAAAAGAAGTATGGCCTACTATGGTTGAAACTTTTTCTGCTGCAAATGATAAGTGAAAATGTGAGAGTATGATACTTGCTAGACGGGACTATTTGCATACTGTGTGACACACTGACCTTCGCTCTGAGATGGGAGCAGATGTCCTGCTGGTTTTGCCGGTCTCTGAGGAGCTCCAGCTCCTCCTGGTGGGCATGTTTTGCCTCCTGCAGCATGACCTGGGCTCTGGCCAGAAACTGTTCCTGATCCCGTTGCCACTGCTGGGTCAACAGCCTCAGCTGTGTCTGTGTGAAGCGCTGCCAGTCCCACATGCGCTCATGCTCCACCTGGAAGTAAAACATTGACATAGACATCAATTGCACATGGGGTGACACAAAAGTACAAGTGAATATCTTACTGGCAATTGCCAATACCACAAAAATGGAAAATGAATGTGAAGAATTTGTGTGGATGAATGAGTCCCAAAATGTAAAAATGCTGTATTATACAAAATACTGGGCTAAACCAATGAGATGCAAACACTACAGCATCATATTGTCTATTCTAATGGCAGCAGCACTACGGGCAAGCGTCTGTGTCAGATCTACCTCTGTTGGTGTATCAAATGGTCCTTCTCTCCTGGCTGTGAAAAGTCCTGAAGGAAAACAGTTCCTTTCTGTGTGAGGGCTGCCTGTAGCTATTCATCATTGTGTCAGCACACTCGAAGAGGCTGCATCACTTGGCTGCTTCATTGGAACAGAGGGAATGATATTCATCTATGGGCTAATAGCGGCTAACTGACGGTGGGAAGGCATTAGACGGCTGACTGGTTTTATTGAAAATGAGTGAGCTGACAGACCTGCCAACGGAACAGAAGTGCCAGAGGCATTCAAGCAAAGCCTATTTATTAATGCACAAGTTCAGAACATGAGGAAGATTCACCCTTTTGTACTTCACTTTCTCCCCTGCACTCGCCTTTCTTGAGCACTTAGAGGTGACAGAGAGTGATGTGTACATACAGAATTGGCATGCAGTCCATGTTTGTGCACAGAAATGTGTTCCCAACATATTTTTATATGTATGTGGCAGCATCCACTGCACTGTCTCTGCCGTGCACACTTAAAGTGGCAAGAGAGTAGTTGAGCTGCTGCATCCACATTTTACTCCTGCAGAGTGCTGTCTCCATGAGGACTGAGCTCTACAAAGAGGGTGAAAATGCTTCTTTGCATAAAGTCAGGAAAGCCAAAAAAATATATGCATTAGTTTTGCTATTATTGTCATGGAAGATTATGCTGACACCTCAGTGAAATCATGCTGGTACTCTGTTGACTTTTTATGAGAGCACATCAAAGATATAATACACAATAAAAAGCCCAATCCAGTAGAGGGAGATATTCACTGTCACCTAAAGTACCTCCTCTTGACAATGAGTTCATTCATCTAAAAGAAGACATCAACATATTTCTGCATACTGCATTAAACCGCAGTATTCTGGAAGTATACAAGTACACTTGCATTTGAGATTGCATGTCATGGTAGATAAAATTCTTGCAGTGTATTTCATTCAAGTAGCTTTGACTTAAGGAGTCAAAATAAATAAAGAAAGCTAAAGTAATAATCAATCAAATTTTACTTAAGTGCATATTTTTCTGCAAGATCACGAAAAGAAACTGACTGAACAGTGAAACAAAACCAAACTCTGGCTTGTTTTCCCCATAAATGGTAAAAAAAATACAAACATTGTGCACTACAAGGGTTTGTGGAGAACATAAGCGATGATGTATCACACCACACAAACCCTTAAACTGTGGTAATATGTCACATCTACTCTCTAGCTATGAATCAGTGCTGTTTCATCTAAAAATGTAATTTCAAGAGGACAATTTTAAAATGGGGAGGAACCTCTTGAAATAAAGGGAAATGGAACTGTATAATAGGTGTGCAAAACGTTATGAATCAAACAGGACCTGTCTTCAATACTTTCAGCTGAAAAAAAAAAACACTAAGGAAAAGCATTGAGCCATGACTCCATAGAAACACTTCTGTAATAAAAGCGCTAACTATAGAATTTTGAATTGACCCGTCTGTCCAGCGCAGGAAGCTGCCAAACACAGGAATAATTAAGTTGGTAATTCAGTTGAACAAGATGAATATGATTTGGGTTAACTGGATAGTAGTTAGTATCCTCATTGTATCCTCCTTGTCAAATTCAAAAATAATGCAGTGATATTAAAACTGTTCTTGGCTTGTGTTTCATTGTAGACAGTATGACAGTAAGACTCCAGTAGACTACAATACAAGACCACAATAAATAATAAAAATCAAAGCTGTTCCATGTTGTGTGTTTATCCTATCCATGACAGAACATCATTATGCATTCATTCACTGGGGTTTCAACAGCCTAACTGTAATTGAGACTATCTTCTGCACCAAAGCCTATTTAATTATGACTAATAGCAGAATTAGGTGAATCAGTAGTGGTGGCTGTGTTTCTGAAAAAGTAAAAAATGGGTTGAAAGGCGAGGCGGATCCACATTTCTCCTTTTCTCTGCGCCAAAAGGCTAATGATCATAGCTCTAAACGCAGCACCCAGCTGGAACTGATATGAGGACAGGTCTCTGGATGCGGATGAGGGAGGAGAGAAGGGCTGGCGGTTGTCATGGTGATGAGAGGCGGTGGTGTGAGCAAGTTGTCCACAGTGGGTGACACGGCACTTCCCTGCAGTGAGCTGAGTGGATCATTGTCCAGGCTTATCTGTGTGCCTGCTCGGTTTAAAGAGGGGGGCTACATAGATCAGGGAGCCTGGAACTGACATCACAGGGATGCTGTAAATTGTGGATGGCACATCCATTTCTGTGTGTCTGAATGTACAGTAAATGAGAGGGCCAAGTTTTATTCTCTTCAAAGAAAAAGTCCTACTCACTATTTCTTGCCTAGTTTTCCCAGGGAAGAGTCTCTGCAGTATGTCCATGCATAGTGCTCTGTTGTTGGGTACCTCATGAGTGTACTGAGACAATATGAACTGGAACTGGAGGTGGTCGTCTGCGCACCAGCCACAGAATCTGTAACAGATGTAACAACCAAGAAATACATTATCAATTTTGAGAGAATATTTGGAGAATGACAATAAAAATGTCAGTGTGGTGTGAATGTAAAAACTTATCAAGTGCTTAAAAAGTTGAGATTCTCAAGTGTTGGTCAGGTCAATTTCAGGGTATTATGATATTAATCAGTCTTCTGTGGTTCAACAGTTTGACATTTTCAAGTGCATTCAGTCTTAGTTTTGGCTTAAAAAAAATGGAGCAGATGTACATTCAAATTACATGAGACCAACATAAACACCAAATAAACTATCACTAAATACTACTGTACTGCACTAAGAAATGTCATATATGCTTTTATAACAAGTTCCAAAATGATTGAAACCCTATTTCTGTGAGAGTAAGATATTTTTCATATTCTTTCACTCATGTGTTAGCATTTCAAATGGTCAAACAATTTCAAGCCCTACCTGTCTGTTTTATTCAGTTGCTCTTGGAGACTCTGCAGCCTCCTTTGGTAAGTTTCTGACAGTGAACAGAAGGCTTCAGTCAGGGAGTATTTTAGCTGTGGGTAGGGGCATTCTAAATCCAAAACCTCCTCAAGAACCTTTTCTACAATCACCACTTCATCTGAAGCACTCGTGAGAATTTTCTGCAAGAAACAATGTAATGTTTGAGAATGACAGAATATACAGGTAACAATAATAATAATAATAATAATAATGATAATAATAATAATAATTACAGTACCAAGTTTATCAAAATGAAGCTCTAATATTTTGAAACAGCATCATCAAACTTACTTCCAGTCCTAGTCCCGAGATGTCTTTCTCCAAAGCAATATATTCTGCATGAAGTTTTATGATTATGTCCTGTTGTTGGTCCTTTACAAAGTTTATCTAGTGATTTAAAAGATGAAACCATTTGAAAACATCTGCGGGCTTATAAAACGTGACTGCATCATAAAACATAAGAATGAACTAAACCGGAAGCTTCTCTCACATGGACACATGTACAGATACAGTATGTTGAGTGTGAGTGTATATACAGTATGCATCTGCTTCAGTGTATGTCATTCAAAGCCAATTATCCTATTTATTTCATAAATATAAACAAATTCAGACTGTGATGATTACAACTCCCAAAAAATTGAGAAAGAAAAAAGAGTAGCAAAAATTAAGGAAAATGTTTCTTTCAAGGGCTTGGGCTTAGTCTTTGAAGGAAGGATGGATCATTTGCAATTGCGCTGATTTTTGTATTGTATTTTTGGGCATGAAAATAAAGCCTTTGCATTCTGTAAAACTGTCAGAAGATGGTTGGTTTTCAGATACTATTATCTGTTCATGTTGCATTTTCTACAAATGAGCTTGTTCTGAATGTTCGATGATGAATCAGTTTTGCAGACAGGTTCCTTGGGCCTGGGGATTTGTTCATGGTAAAGAGGAGGACACCTCATGCTAACATAAATTGGTTAAGTAGCTGTGATGGAACAATTCTTGGTACCATCATAGGAAGATACTGCTTTGTATTTATTCCCCTGGAGAATTCACCTTATTAAGCAAGGCCACACATCACAGGACACACTGCATATGATAAGTCAGAATGCTGAACAGGCACTGGTACTGTACACTCATATTGTACCCTCTGAAACCATTCTGTAGGGCTCATTCCCCTTAGTTTGCTTAGTGTTCACACAGCACTCAGTCAACTGGGAATACAAGTTTAATTACTGCTCCTCTCTTATTTAACTTAAGAAAATCTAAAGCTTTGCAAAGTATAAAAAGAAACATAAAGGGAGGAAAAGATGAAAAGGAGAGGCATCATGGGTGGGGGTGGGAGTCTATTGTGCTCATGGAGTCGGTGGATAGGAGCTGAGGGGCAGTGAGAGAAGGGGGGGGGGTCATGGGAAAGAAACAAGCATGAGTGAGGCACACAGATGAGACAAAATGGTTGGCAGACATTTCAGTCCAAGTGTGGTCTGTCTTTAAAGACCCCTGCTTACTTCTTAATCTCACCATTCATCTCGAGAGTTTGCAAAAAGTCTTTGGGAGGCAAAGGGAACTTTGGTACTGTTGGTATCTAATGAACAGGAGAGTGAAGACCAAATGGGGTGCAAGGTGAGCTTTGTGTCAAGTAGAATGAGAGTGCTTTATTTCACATCCTGTTATATGTGCAGGACAGACTGTTCTGGACAAGCAGCAATCACTGTCAAGGCTTTGAGTGTACTGTGAAATGGTTTGCTAAGAGTCTGAATGCTAAGTTACAAACTTGTATTCCCCAAGGCTGAACCATTTTATTTTTTAAACAAGGTATAAAATATCAAATATTTCTATTTTCCTGCAAATGCAGTACATTTGAGAATGCTTTCTAAAAGTAAAAGTTATGTTCACATTTGAAATGAGTTCCAGCAGACACTATATATTATAACAAAGAGATTATGTACCTGTTGTATGACTTGTTCCCAGTTTGATGGATGGGCAGTGAGCTGCTGATGTTGAACTTCAGCCAGTCTGTGGCACAGATCATCCCTGAGCTGATGAACAGGCTCCACTGTGGCAATCTGAAATGTCTCCCGATCTTGCTCTAGGAGCAACTCTTCAAAATCATACAAAGATACATTACAGTACTGTCTTATGACCACACTAAAGGTGGTATTCGTTTTTCAGATAACAACTCATAGTGTAGTTTACCATAGTCTTGAAGTGAGAAGATGGCTGTGTCTGCTCGACCATTTGGTTTAATTTGCTCTAAAAAGTCACGGACATCAAGCTCAGCTTTCTCCCTATTACACAGAAGAAGGGAAAGCTGTGTGGAATAACATTACAGGCACTACCACATAATATTAAATCTGTGAACATAATTACTAGGTCACGTGACTTTCTACAGTATCTCCACATAACCGCTTTTCAGCATGACCTTTTGATATTCTGGTCTTGGAATATGAATTCTCCCTACATTGTACTTCCTGGATGAGTCGCCAGTTCATCTCAGGGCTAATATATAGAGACAGACAACCATTCAAACTCACCATCATACCTATGGACAATTTAGAATGACCAGTTCACGTAACCTAGTGCATGTTTTTGGTTGTGGGAGGAAGCTGGGGTACCTGGAGATAACATGCAAACTCCACACAAACACCCTGCCAGGTGGTGTTGGGGTTAAACCCAGGACCTTCTAGCTGTGAGGCAAAAGTACTACCCACTACACCACCATGTCACAGTAATGCAGTAATTATTTTCACAGATGTAAATAATAGTAGGTAGTACTTTTCCATTGACCAGCTGCAATTGTTTTAGAAAGATAGGGCTGGTGTACTTTTAAAGCCGTGGTTCTCAACTCATCTTGCCTTTTCATTTGCATTTTTCAACGATAAGCAAGATCTAACCCATTTTTATAGAATTGAAACCGGGCAAATGTATTTGTTATAAGCTAGTAAACAATTTGAGCATATTTTGACCACTGTAAGGTTAGTCAATCTGACAAATCTCAAGACCTTTGTATATTGACACTGAACCCACCCTTCCTCTTTACAAGACAACGCCATTCCCAAACACTGGGTTGAAACCCACAGGTTGTTTGCAGGAGAATTTATTTGGGTTGCAAAACAAACTGGCATTTCAGGCAAGCAACTACTATTCTTTTGATATTAAATATTTGCATCATTCTTATAATTGTGATTATAATACCCTAGAGATTGAATGAGTTGGTTACCTTTGCCATAATGCATTGATTTAGTATTAAAATGTTTTTGTGTCTTAAAAAGCACATACAGTATATTAAACAAAACAGGGTTTTCTTTTGCCCATACCTCTTCAAAATGGGTCATTTATCTGCTCTAGATAATAATGTAAGCCTTGATATTATAAAAGTAAAGCAGTTAAAATGGTCAAGAACACAAATTAACTCCTTCTCAAGATTTATAGATTTGTGATTTGGGCCACAACAGTTGCCGTTTCTAAAAACAAATTGGGTCCCCAGAAAAAAAGTTTGGGAAGCACTGGTTAAAGCACATTAAGAAGGCAAGAAATGGCACAAATAAACTCCTGACTAGGCACACTTCTGGAGTGAAAATTGGTGACTACCTTGTAAATTTGATGAGATTATGCAAAATTGCTATCAAAGCTTAATGTGGCTCCTTTCAAGATTCTAAAATATAAAGCATGTTCTTGCTTTATATAGTTGGCGACGACACGTTCGGTTTTAAAAGGCTAACATCTTTGTAAACAACCATTGACACTGAAATGTATATTGGTACATTTCTGAAAGACTGGAAATGGATGCCTGAGTCACACAACTTTCCTAACTAACATAACTTTCTGTTGTGGCCATTGGAACTGATTTATAGAGTAACCATTCATTTGTTGTTAAGTGGGTCATAACAACACGATTTTGAGTAGAAGAAAAGTAACCAGAGATATACTGTCTTATTTCCAATTTGACGGTGACTCTGGAATCCCTAGGTAATTTAACCCTGTGACTGTTGCGAGCAGTGGCACATCTTTATGACTAGGCTCATTACTGAGGCCGACGCTTGTGTACATCATTAACCTTGGGTGGCTCAGACACAGTCGTTACACAGCCAAACACACTGCACCCCAGAGCTAGTGCTGCCCTTCTCACTTCACAAGGCATGACAACGCAGGGGCCCCAGTGCCACACATCTCCCTCAGCACACAGGACAAGCATTTTCTGCATTCAGAGACCTCTGCTCTTATCTCCGACAGAAAATCAGCCTAAATCTACCATCTTACATTCTATATGGGCTTATTTTCTCCCCTGTTTTAGTCTTCAGTCTTAGTTTTTTACACCCTGCTTTTACAAGCGGGGTTCTCTGTTTTGGACTCAGTGGAGCTTAAGTGGAGTGTTTTTTTTTTAGTATAATAGCAGATTCAGAAAACTGCAGCAGATAATGACAAGGAGTAATAGGGGGCTCTTACACAGCCTTGTGCAGCCAGGGGCACTCTCTGCTCCACACCTGTCTATGCTGCCGTAATATGGAGGTCTCCTTGGCTGCCTTGGCTGCATGCACACTCTTCTGAACCTATAAGGCAATACATAATAGAATGAATTGCTTCCCTTGAACTAGAACACAGCATGGACGATAAAAAACAAATCTCTGGCATGTGAGCTTTTAAAAACTCTCCAGCCATGACATTTACTTCCTTTTATGAATAATTGACTTCATCATTAATGTATCACTAATTTAGACCATTTTGAAACAATACTGATTATGATGTTGTAGTAGACAATGAAAATGTTTCCCACCATGTACTTATGTGAAGCACTCGCCTATACTGCGTGCATCAGATTGTCTTTTAATACACCTATTTATTAAGTATGTGTGTTTCACTTTAGAATTCTGACTGTGTTTCTCATAAACTCAGGTGATTTAACTGAGATGCTTCCAGGTCTAAAACAAGAAGCAAAATAAACAGAGGCAAATTAAAATAATCAGGCAGAACATGTGTGGCACACATGGGGCATGTTATTAGGAGAGGAGGAGGTAGAAATCTTAATCGACTTTTTCTTGTTTTGCTTTTTAATCATGAAAGAACAAGGGCCTCCTTACAACACACGGTGCAGCAATTCATTGTCTTTTATTCGTGTCGTTATCTACAGGCCACTGGTTCAGATAATTGTACAAAAGAAATTTCACATGACTGAAACATGATACGATCTATTTCAAATCAACAGAAAATACAGTGTATGCTTCTGTGGCCGTTACTGAAATTTTGATATACAGTGTTGATTTTATAATATTAGGTTTTCACACCTCATTCTGAGCTGATATAGGCAATGTACTGGAGTCTATCGTCATTTAAATTGGCTGCAAAATAACCTGGTCTGCACTACAAGAACTGTGCCGGGAGCCAAATTTATACAGACTGATTTCTACTCTGATTTAAGTCAATTACACAGACCATTGCGTAGCACCACATGATGCCTGGACAGATTTACTTTCCCATTGTACATTTTGTATCTCAAATTTTTATATTTTAATTTGCAGTGTATATTTTTATCAGGCTATCTTTCCATTCAGGTGATCATAAATTTGATATAAGGTCCATTTATGATATCTGGCCAGTTAATCTGGGCCTTGTTTGTACTTTGAAGTACTTTGATTTCAGGGTTAGCTGTCATGAAATAAACATAAATAGTCAAATAACATTGTCAAACAATTCAGTGTAACTGTAGTGCACAGAGGTAAATTTAGCGGTGAAACTTCAGGGATCATAACAGCAAGTCCTATGTTTTGAATGTGAAACTACAACATAAAAACTATTAAAATGCTTAAAACACCCCCACTCCAAACACTAAAGTAAATGTAGTAAGCTCAGAAACAGCTCTGTATTTACAAAGGCCTGTCTGAGCAGGAGCTGAATCAGAAAAAAGGACATATAAAGAACAATTCATATACATTTTCACTTTATCTTGAGATAACCACTATAAATATGTTGATATCCCATGATTTGTCTAATATTTAAGAGTCTGTAAGTGCTCATTCAATCATTGCGTGAATATGTAAAATCAGATTGAGATAAGAACATTCTTCTTCTTCTTTTTCTCCTTTCGGCTGCTCCCCTCAGGGGTTGCAGTTTTCCTTCTGTTCACTGATTTTCAATGATGCACAGTGTAGCTACAAGTTTCAATGTAAGCATTCACTGATGTTCCATCACATCCTTGATAATACAACCATTTGGCTTGTTTTTTTTACTGCAATGCTAACTAAAGAGTCTTATCAACAGGAAAAAAAGTGTCTTCAACAAAAATGCTGCCAGCTCTTTTCTATAAAGAGAAATTATCCCATACTCAAGGGGACTCATGGTCATTGCTTTAGCCCTGTTTACATTACTAATGGTATATATGTTCATAAACTCTACTTCTCAGCATGGTTAAATGAGAACACAGTCTGTTTTATCGTGTTCTACAGAAAACAGGGTTGGAAGAGGCCATGGGGAACTACTGTATAATGATACTAAAAGGCTCCTGACACAGTTAACCAATTACAACACTGCAGGTCTAAACACCTTATCTCCATAGGTCCATGCACTTTGTTTGTGCACAGCTCAGAAAAAAAAACACCTGCTTCAAACTATTCTATAGTAGACCCTGGGTACTTTCATGAATATTCATGAAAGTGGCAATGTTACTGTGTGTGATTGTAATATTACTGTGCTGTTTGATGTTGTTGTGCAAACTATAAAGGTTATGCAATTTGTGTTTTATGTGGAATGAAATCACTTTACAGAATACTGCTGTGTAAAAGAAAAAAGGAAAAAAATTAAATTGCTTTATTTATTGCTATTGGAGACATGCTGTTTTAACACCTCACAATAAAGTCAGGTTTTTGTCTGTTCATGCACTTTCAGTTGGGGGTAATAAGGCTGTTTTGTCTCTGAAAAACATTACTGTATGTCATACTGTTGTTGCACATTCTTTTTCATTTGCAGCCAAATCAGTGTGTTTAAATGGAACAGGAATCGATTTCATAATTACATTTGCTCTTTCAAACGCAGGCATGATATTGATAATGAGAAAAATTTACCTTTTGTCCAAATAGATTACACTCCAGTCGTTTGGCATTAACAATGGCTTCTAGTCTTTTATATTCAGCTGGTTTGTACCTTGAGCTGCCAAGACCATTTTTCATACGCAGCATCAGTTTTTCTGCATGGATGAAAGCAAATGACATGGCTGAATTAGGATCACTGCCACTGTTGAAAATCTCATCATTTCTGATGTTTGAAGCAAACTCTTTATGCTGACTTCAGCAAAGGAAGAAACAGAGGAAAATTTAGAGAAATAGCCCATGTTGAGGCCTAATGGATTGCGCTGGTTAGTCAGAAATGTCTGCATTGGCGAGTAGTCATAAAGGAGAGGGAGAGAGCAAAGTGACTGTGTTAGGCATTGTTGGGGTAGCTCAGCTGTGGCTCAAACAGACAGGTGAATAAACACAAGTGATGCTGCATCTGACAAAGCATGAAAGACTTGACACTACTTTGAGGAATCAACTGGACTTGAGGTCAAATGTCTTAAATAGATCAATGGGTCACTACGTCACAGTCAGCAGTGACCCAGTCACCCACTGACTTACCCACATCTTCTGCTTTGTAGTTTGTGTTAAACATGTGAAAATCTCTCCCACTCATTGCTGTAGACCTCATGTTGTGTGCACATTGAGTTTCCTGCAAAAGAAAAAGTTCATTCAAAGGATCGACAGTAGTACCGGTATACAAATATGGAGGAATGTATTTTATCTAGATTGCAAATGAAAAGTAGTAGAGTATTTACAAACCATAATTTCAGTGAAGTTTGGACATTGGGTAAAATGTAAATAAAATCAAAATACAATGATTTACAAATCTTTTTCAACCTTTATTCGATTGACTACACTACAGAGACATTATATTTAATGTTCAAACTGATAAACTTTATTGTGTGTTTTAAGCATTCATTCATTTTTAATTTGATGCCTACAACACACTCCAAAAGAGCTAGAACTGGTAAAGTTGAGGAATACTCAAAAAACAACAGTTTGGAACATTCCTCAGGTGAAAAGGTTAATTGGAAACGGGTGAGTGTCATGATTGAGTATAAAAGGAGCATCCCAATTGGGCTTTGTATTTTTGGACTATTCTATCAGCCTATATTTTACTTCAGCACACGCAAAAACCTGGTTTTGGTGCAAAGAAGAACAGCAGCTTATAAATCTGAGGTGATTAGTTAATAATCAGCCATTCAATCTACAGTGGAACCAGAACGTGAGGAAGACAAACAATTTCGAGAAAAGCAGGTCAGCTAGAAATGTGCAAAGAATAGTTGGTTTTGTTATCTCCCCAAAACAGGCACACGCTCAGACTACATACTCACACGCTATAACTGTTTATCAGGTACTTCCTCTGTGTATCTTTGTAAGTTCTTTGGCCACCCTGTGCTGCCAGAACAGCTTCAATGTGCCTTGGCCTTGATTATACTGTACAAGTGTCTGAACTCCACTGGAAGGATGAAAACCACTCTGCTCTGAGATATTCCCTTATGTGATGTTTTGATGATGGTGATGGACAGCATGTCTAACACATCTGTCTAGAGTCTCTCAAATCTGCTCAAGGGGGTGGAGATCAGGTGACTGCAAAGGTCATTGCTTGGAAGTCACATCATTTTCATACTCATCAGTGGTTCTTCATAGCCTTTGGATAGAGACATTGTCAGCCTAGATGAGACCACTTCCATCAGTTTAATTTGTCACTTGTACATACCTATGTTCTTCTCTTCTTATTTATATAGTTCAGACTTCACTGTGTCATAAGGAAGATGTTTACTGTGTCCAGGACTATTGTCAACGTCTCTGTTTCCTGTCATTCTATAGATGAATGACAGGTCTTCATCTGTTGCTGTCTGTGGGCTTGGAGGTCACAAATGTCCAGGTTTACACAGTTTCTGCAAATCTTATAAATCATTTCTGCAACATAGTTGATTAAATACCCAAGCTCTAACTTATATCATTAGTCGAGGAACATTGTAAATATTTCCATAGTGTTTTTACATATTTGCTACCAAACTATGTTTTTTGACCCATAATTGGATCTGTATCTATGGATATGATATCTGTGTGGAAGTTTGTATTGTGCTGTAAGGGTAACAATTCCTGTACTGTTGCTGCTTTTCCTGGATAAATAAAGGTTAAATAAAAATACATAAGAATGTACATTTTTGCTCCTGATGGATTACATAACTTCTCAGATGTTCCTTTTGTACCAAATCTTTATTGCAATCACTTGTTCACATCACCTGCTTCAAATTATATTATTTTATAAGTTTCATTGACTTGTTTTATCTACGTTTTGCCATTGTTACTTCTAATATGTGTTGCATAATATGATGAATGACTATATATTTAATAATAATAACATATATATACACTTTGTTAGAGCACTTTCTAACAAAATTCATCTCACATCTCACTCATACCTTATGAGGCACCTGAGCACACCTGTTGTCAGGTGTGTAATAGCCTACTTTTGACATTTTTACTCTAAGCCTTACTTTGCTTGTCCTGCTTTGGCTTTTGCATTTGGGGCAAAACTGCAATTCGTGATCATCTGAAAACGTGTGAAGGGTCTGAAAAGTTAGGTTATCTTTTGTATGCTTAAAAATTTCAAATATGACGAACTTACACCAAAACAAACGTAAATAACTCTAAATTTTTCATAAGCTTTTGAAAGATATAACTGCAAAACACAAAATCAATATTAACCCTTTGCTATACGAGTACTTTAACGCTTTATAATATGAACAATTTACTTACCTTGCGGTCTATCACTGTAGCGTTGACAAAATTTGTAACCAAGGAAACTGTCGTCTCTTTCTCTTATTGGTCTTTTCATCTTCGCAAACCTCCTTGGTGACGCCTCCCTCGTTTCTTCTCAACCAATCAGGAGTGCTCACCGCTTTCCCACATTCACCCTGACGTCATGCACGCTCGCATTGCCTGGGACTGCTGGTAGCAGCAGGAACAGCGGAGGGTCTTCTCTCCGACTATGGAGGCGAGTTTCACTCTTCCACATGCATGGAACTAAACGGCCGGACCTATCGATGAATTTAATTATTCAAATCAGAGCCGGGGCTCAGCCAGCGCAACAACAGTCCTCCTAAGGTAATTAACTGTTATTTTTACTCCTTTATTGACAGCAGAAAAACTAGGGTAAAACGTAGGAAAAAATGAAAGCATCTCTGCGCAGGGCATGAGGGTATGGTCAGCCACTTCAACTCAAAAAGTCTGGATTTGCATTGGAAAAGAGAGTGAGCGGGATTTTCATGGGTCTGAAGACAGCCTCATCTGGGCTTGTTCACCGCGGGGTGAATCTAATACTACGCTAATCTTTTTCTTGTGACTACTTGATGGCAGACAACGCGCACCTTTAAGCCCTTCACGCGTTGTCTGCGATGTCGAGCTGGGATGAAAACTTAGCCGCTAGCATGAAGAAATGTTGTTTTTTTTCCCAAGTCCGGTGTAAGTTTCTCGCTGCCCAAATCCGCACTTTACTTTACCAGTGTGACTGAAGGCGTGTTGTTAAGTGGTAAGGGAACAAGCAGGTGAGCTTTGAGTATGGGAATCTCTGGAATGTGAGGTCGCCGAGGGGCGGAGAGCCAGACTCTTTGCTCACACCAGATAAGCTTACCTTTACTCTCACGTTCACATTCAGACTACGCCATATTTAATGACCTTAATCTGCATTTTAAGTAGGGGCGTTTCTTGTTTGTACAATTTTGTAGCTTTGCAGTCCTCAACACTAGCCTACCTTTGAAAAGACAGTCACAGACTGTGAATTCCCCGGAGGCTGTTGATCTGATGTGGGAGAGTAGTAATGGCCTGGCCTCTTGCGTTGTGGTGCATTTATTAGGCCTGTTAAGTTTTCATAGACATCACTTACTCTAAATAGATAATATCCTGAGAAAATGGCACGTGTTCATCACCTTGTCCCACTTAGGTTTGAAATGCACAGTATGACTCCCACCCATCCCGGAGCCCTTTACTATTCCATAATTCATATTTGTAATAATACATGTACGTGTGAACTGACACTAAGATCCCTGTGTAAAAATGCCATTTGAATGAGAACAGGACACTTGCTATTCAAATTTAAACCCTCAGTGTCTGTATAAATCGGCTTAAAACCTGAAGAATGTGGAGGGAAATGTGATTGAAGAAGCTATTATTAATGTTATTTCTCTGTACACTACCAGTCAAAACTTCTCCTTTTAGTGTTTTTTTTCTGTATTTTATCTTTCAACCTTGTATATTAATACTAAAGGCATTTAAACTATGAAATAATGTGTGGAATTCTGTAATGAGCAAAAATTGTTAATCCAGAACATATTTTACTCTGCAAATTGACCAACGTTGACACATTTGGCTTTGAGGACACCTTTGCACACTCATGGCATTCTCTCATCAGTTTCATGAATCAATTTTCTTTTCACAGATGTGCCTTGTCAAGAGTTCATTCATGCTATTTCTTGCCCTATAAATGTGCTCCTGGTGACAACAATTGGGGACACATTCAACATTCTTGAGATTTTTCAGATTGGTTGACCTTTAATTCTTGAGTTAATGATGGTCTGTCTCTTTTCTTGTCATAATATGGATTTGTACAGTAGTTGTCATAGAACCAATATGGCTACTGACTAGGCATGGGCCGGTATGAGATTCTGACGGTATGATAACCTTGGGCAAAAATATCACGGTTTCACGGTTTCACGGTA
>JAQQAE010002166.1:0-19981 GCA_029823295.1 Pseudamia nigra
GTAAAGTGTGTGGTGAGGGGTTTTACAGCCTTAAAACAAATATAATAATTGTAAAAAAATGAAGTTGACTACTTCGCGGATTTCGCCTATTGCGGGTTATTTTTGGAATGTAACCCCCGCGATAAACGAGGGACCACTGTATTACGAGTGATAATAACATCTTTTCCTTTGTGAGAAAATAGAATATCTGCAGTTCACATAATCCCTTAGAAACACAGGTATATATTTTAAATGCCTGAAGATTATGTCACCATAATCTTCATGGGCACACTACTAGTCAAAAGTTTTAGAACACCAAATTTTTTTTCATTTTGTTGTTGAAATTCAAGAAGTTCAAGTTCAATAAATAGCTTGAAAAGGTACAAATGTAAGTTCTGAAGTACAGTCTTGCTCTGTGGGTCTGTCAGACATCTTCATGTCAGAGTTTCCTCAGTTTCTGTGTGCCTTTTTAATGGTGAAGGAAACTGTACTCACTGACACCTTTCTTCACAAGCTCTGCAGGAAAGACCTACACTTTTAAGCGTCATGATGGTCGGTCTCCATTGCTTTTGTTCTTTTTTGTCAAAGTTTGTATAGCAACACAGTGCAATACAATACTGTTCAAATAAGCTCACGAGGGTATGGTACCACAGTGTGCTCCAACACTGCTTTTATGCAGACAGAGGGAGTTTAATTAGTCAAGCAAACTTGGGACACAAACAGAGATACAAACAGTCACTGTTTTAGGCATTAGTTGCACCAACTTTCAAGGCTGGATAAACTTCCTTTGGTGCAGAACAGCTTTAACTTATTAACCAATGTCTTGTTCCCTAATAAGGCCTTTTGGTATCATTCTGAAATGTCTTATTTTTCAGTTTTGGCTAACCTGATATTTTTTAACCTCTGGCAGAACTTACCTTTGTGCCATTTCAAGCTGAACTTGAACTGCTTGAATTTCAACAAAAAACTGGAAAAAATTGGTGTGATGTAAAACTTTGTGTTGAACAAATACAACAATGAGACTAGCCAAAGGTGTCATATCAGCATGGAAGCACTGACTGACTCACAGTTTTTAATGTGGTGTGTTTTCAAGTCTGTGAGACACTCGGTGAATTAAATTAGCCGAGAAATGTTACAGTACAAATCCATCCTGTTAAACTTGAAATGAAACCTTGCGTTAGGTTTTAAAGTTCAAATGAGCTTGTTTACCTGCATATGAGGGAGAGACAAGAGATGCAATGACATGTTGAGACACATTTGAGTCCCATCCTAGTCCCTGGTTTGAACAGATGCACTCAGGTTAAAGACTCATGTTAATGCCAGGTCTGAACAGGGATAAGGACATGCATTTATTACCACTTTACATGTCTGTGTGACACTTCAACTGCTGCTCTACAACTTGCCTGGACTTGTTATCACCTGTAGAATCCAGGTGGGAGAAGCAAGAAATACAAACAGAGATACAAACAGTCACTGTTTTTAAGGATTAAGCTGTTTGTTTGGGTGCTCTGCAATATTTGGAATGTTCTTGTAGACACGGAAGAGCTTCATGTATGGTTGAAATTGGAGCTGAATGATAAAACTATTTTCCTTCACATTTTTCCAGTCACATTGTGCATGTTTGCTCACACTGGCTTTCGTGACATTACTTCAAGATCAAAGTTCTATTTGAAGTTTTTACCTTTTTGTCTCTTTTGTGTTCTTTTAGTCCTTTTTGCGTATTTTGCAATGTTTTTGTCTTCTTCCATTTGTATGTTTTTGTCTTTGCTCCTTTTTTCTGTCTTTTTTATTGCTGGTACACTGTTTTAGTCTTTTGCATCTTTTATGTCTTGTGCATGTTTGATCTTTTTTACATGTTTGCATTGTTTTACTTCCATCTTTTTACCTGTTTGTCATTTTGTGTCATTTTGGTGTCACCATTGTTCATCTGTTTTCATCTTTAAACCATCCTTTTGGTCATTTTGTGTCTTTTTGTCTATTTTTTTTTAACTAAATAATGATTTGACACTTATTGGGACAACTGTAAGTATTGATTGATATAACCTTTTTTCTTGACAACATTTTTGGCCATATTGCCCAGTTCTCATTGAAATCTAATGAAATTTATTGTTACTAGCTTTGGATCATGACCAAGAGAATAATATCGTGGATACAAGTGGTTAAAATTAGTTGCCTCCGCAGGGTGGCTGGGCCCTTAGAGATAGGGTCAGAAGCTCAGCCATCTGGCAGGAGCTCTGAGCACAACCTTTGCTCCTCCTCATCCAGAGGAGCCAGTTGAGGTGGATCGGGCATTGGATCCAGATGTCTCCTGGACGCCTCCCTGGTGAGGTGTTTCGGGCATGTCTAACTAGGAGGAGGCCTCAGGGCAGACCCAGGACATGCTGGGGAGACTATTTCTTTTGGCTGGCCTGGGAACGCCTTGGGGTCCCCCAGAGGAGATGGAGGAGGTGCCTAGGGAGAGGGAAGTCTAGGCCTTTATACATAGGTGGCTGCCCCCATGACTTGGACTCAGATATGCAGAAGATTTTGAGGGAGTACAGTAGATAAAATCTGGATGAAAAATGTGCTGGTACTGCATCATTATGTAGTTGCAGCAATGTGAAACTGACAATCAGACAAGTTTTTCACAAGAATTTTAGACGTTTAGTCATTTAATGCACTGTATAATTTGTCTGTTCCAGTATGTGTTGGCATAAACAACCTCAGCCATCGCACTTTTAAGATTTTGATTGTTTTTGATTCAATATCCTAACTCTTTCATCTCCAAATGGATAAAAATGTCAACGAGCTGCAGCAGTGGTTTCATTTCTGAAATGTCCATGTTGAAATGGGCAGAAAATGTTCCATCAAAACAGATGTGAGTGCAGCACAAAAGACCAATGTGTGCCACCTCTTCAGAGTCCGAGTCCAGTGTGTTTCTGTCGTTTGCACCCGAGTCAAAACAGACTTGTCATCACAATCAGAAAAACTGATTTCTGTGGTGATTTGTGGAAGAATGTACAGTATGTGAAGTATGTTACTGTGTGTGTGTGTGTGTGTGGGTTTAAAGGAGCTTTCTAACAGCACATGCAACAACAACAGCAGACACTTGACAATAAGCATTTCAAATAGTACCATTTATCCATTTAATTAATGTCATTATTTAGTCGAAAATGCAATAAATAAATACTAATGTAAGTAATGAAATAAAATCAACCAAAATGAAATGCCGACTGTAGTTTGTACATTTTCTCTGCATATCTACTGGACATCTCTCGATATTATGATATAGTTTAGGATTGCCTATTTTGGTGAAAGAAAAAGTTAATTCATGTTTTTTGCTATGAGTAGTTTACTTTGCTATTAGTAGTTTACTACTTTTTTTGCTTATTTATTAAAGAAAGCACACAAATTTTTTTGCATTCAATTTATAAACTTAAAGAAGCAAAAAAATGTACACACACCTCCCTCTTAGCTGTGTTGTTAAATACTGGAAGTATGAGGTATTGAATAGGTACTGTTTCTCAATTTCTGCAACTACATCAAAAATATGAATTAACATATAATTACTATAATTAACAGCAAAAAATAAAATGAATAAGCAACAAACAGAGCTTAGTAAAACAATAAGCAAAACATGAACAAGAACTGGTGAAATATTCAACAGAATCTTAACAAAGCGAACAAAAATGAGTAGAATAGTCAACAAAATTAGCAAATATAAAGACTATGAACAAAATGAAGATATTCAACAAAAAGTGAACATGAAATCAGCTGTTCAACAAAATGAACAGCTAGTAAAATGTTCAGCAAAAACTCAACTCAAAATGAACAGTAATGAGCACAATTGTCAACAAAGAGAGCAACAATGATGATCAAAATGCTTTACAGAATAAAAAGAAATTGGTGAAATATTCAACCAAAAAAAAAAATTAACAGCATTGACCAAAAATGTTACAAGTCATAAATTAAATGAACAAAAACTAGTGACATACCCAACAGTCAACAAGTCTCCGCAAAATTAACAAAAATGAGCAGAAAGGATGAAAACAGTCAACCAAGTGAATATGAACTGGTGGAATATTCAACAAAATGACCAAAATTAGCAAAATAATAAACAAACTATTAACTTAAAAGCCTCATATTGGCCAAATAAAATGCACTTGGAAATGAACTATGTAATCATCTGGAATCATCCTACAATCATCCTTTTTGAACTATTAAATGGCAGTTTATTACTGGTATATAATAATGACATACGTTGATATTGTGAGGACAAATACAACTGGATTCATTGTGTAGCTGTCTTTTTGTTTGTTTTTTGGGACAGATGCATGTGATGTAATGTTAACTCTTTCATTCCTGGTAGATATACCACATTCTGTCATGAATACTAGTGTAAAAGTGCTCTTCTCTGCCTTTTTATCCAGGCTACACTCTGATGCCTTTTTTATGTACACACTGCTGCTATAAATAACCAAACATAGTATTTTTTAATCCAAACTCCAGCAGATGGCATTGAGTGGCCCCCTAGAGCTGTACCAGAGGGTGGAGACAAATGTGTATTTAACCCCTCCCATATGGGACTGAACCTGCAGAGACAGACCTGGGGGATGTTTTTCATACTGTCTTTTTTACTGTGCTTAAAATAATGCGTGTCGTTGACGTGCTGAACAGGAGCTGAGGGAGCGCGTGCTGAGGGGGAAGTACCGTGTGCCCTTCTACATGTCCACAGACTGCGAGGGCATCCTACGCCGGTTCCTGGTGCTCAACCCCGCCAAACGATGCACCCTGGAGGTGAGCATGGACAAAAATGCACAAAAGCTAAATTACATCAGCCAAAATTTGAATGCATTTACCCATGTATCCCCCTTCAAAGTGCCTCGAATGCAAAATAGATGCAATTATCAGGCCATAGTTTGGCAGATTTAGCAGACCAGCCAATCCAAATTATTGCAAACATTAAATTAGATATGTATTGGAAGCTTCATGACAGATATCAAATACTGGACATATTCTGGATCATCACCAGGAAAAGTAAGTTCTCACCAGGATGAGTTTGTTCATGTGTTCGTGAATCGAAAGGCAATGCACAGATTTTGCAGACATTTTCAGGATAGGTCAGAGATGGCACCATTACGAGATAGGGCTACTTTCAGATGGAGAATCTTTTAGAAGCCAGACTAAACTTTGTGGTGTAGTAAACCATCGACTGTATATAAAAGGTGGACAAACCTGCTGTGACATCACCTGTAGGTTTCTGAAGAGCAGTTTGAGCCAAGGAGCGTCTGGGCGCTGCCATATTGACATCACCACCTGCTCAGTCTGATCTAAAATTGGTTGAAAATATGCAATAGATCAAAAATGTGTCGCGTGAAGGAGCTGAAGTGGAAAATTGAATCGGTGAAAACCTCTGACTCAAAAGCACCTGTCAATCAACGTGCGTAAGACCTTAATTATACAGAGATATTAGGGTCTAAGTTGTCCAAAATGGTGAGTTATATAAAAACATCTCCCTCATACAGTGTTCACGATGTGGAAATAAACCCATTTGGACCGACCAGGCTATACACGTTTATTTCTGCTCACAACTCAGCCATTCTAACACAGAACTCTATTGGAATTGACTGTCTTTAGGAGCCAGCCCCCAGTGGACACTGATGATGTACACTGACATTTATCTCACGGTTCAATCACAGAGGTTGGTGCTTGGTAGAGGCCATCACAATATTGTTGTGTATTTTTTGGCAACATTTCTGTGCACTATTTGTGAAATTAAGAGCAAAAAATGTTGACTATGAGCTGCAACGGTGAAAAATCTTTGAAAAAAGCAACGGTGGTACGGATCAACCCCAAATCTAATCAACTGTTCCTCGTGTAATTTCTGAACTATACTGAAAATGTCATGAAAATCTGCACATCATTTTTTGAGTCATGACATTAAAAATTAAACAAACAAACTAATGTTGATGAAAGCATATCATCCTTGGCGAAGGTAGGGAGAGCTCTGAATGTCTCAGCAGCAGAGCTAGCTGTCAATCAAAGCCCACTTAGCAGATGTCCACTTGTCAATCAAAATGTCCACTCCCTTCATTCCTCAAGACTATAACTATAATAAGCGAGTTTCATTAAAAAAATCACCTCAGTACCTTTGTCACAAAAAGGGGCATTAGATAGGGAGAGCAGAATTTTTTTGTTTCCGGTTATAAACATTTCTGCTTGTTTGACTTTTAACATGGAGGTCTATGGGGACAGTCGTCAGAAACAAGTGGCCATTTGAGAAACTGCAGTTGTCACTTACTCTTGGCTTCTGTTTTCAGCCCCACTTGACTTTTACTTGTGTACGTCACATGAATGCTACTTTGTAGAAGTGTATTTCATACAGTCTGGGGCGTTTATGTCCTATATTCAGTTGGATTGGGTTGAAAATGTTACGCACTCTGTTGTGTTCTGTAAAATAAAAAATCAAATATATTTATAACCACTCCCCCCCTCCAAACTGTGAATATGTAAACATCTGTCTGCATTTCTGTTTCTACAGCAAGTCATGAAGGACAAATGGATAAATACAGGGTACGAGGGGGACGATCTGAAGCCTCATATAGAACCTGTTGAAGACTACAGTGATCCGGCGCGTATTGGTGAGTCAGCTGCTCCACTGTCACTGCACATCATTTGTTAACACGTCGCAGGCCTGGATTTAAGGTCCAAAGAATCAACTGAGAGGACTTTGCCATTTAAATACAAGACAGTATGATGTACATACTTTCCTTATGTCTCTTTCATGACTTTGTGTTTTCACGTGTGTCTCTCAGAGGTGATGGTTGGGATGGGTTTTACCCCAGAGGAAATCAAGGACTCGCTGCTCAATCAGAAATACAATGAGGTCACAGCCACCTACCTACTACTGGGCCGCAAAGGCGACGTATGTTTTTGCAACTTTACACTTGCTATGGAACTTTAAAGTGCCTATGACATACTTTTCTTTTTCTTTTCTTTTTTTTTGACTTATTGACCATGTTGCAATTTTAAATCCTCATCTTTAACATGCCACAAAGTGCAAATAGCAATCTATCCTAGATATCCAGTATCTCCTAGATATTCTCTGAAGAAGCAACTCACGTTTCACAAGTCTTGCAAACTCTTAGTTGAGAGACTTTTATTTTTTCAATTGTGCATTATAATGTGCCAGGTTTCCTTAGATCGTCGCTCTCGCTGTAGCAGTGGGTAAGGGCTAGACGAGCGTTAGCCTCTGGGAGAATCTAAAACAACAAACCCGAGCTTGCTTCTGTGAACACCAGTCGTTTTTAACATAGATGCACAGTTCATCAGTAAACATACTCTAGATGCACAGTCCACCTCCTTTGCTCCTACCAGAGCCACAGTTGTGATCATTCTGGTTGGATGGTGCCAGCTGCACAGCCATGCTAGGATCCCAGGGTGTGGCCTTGGGCTCAGAAACAGAGTTACATTTAACACTAGCTCTCACTGGACTTTTACCGTTTACAAAGAAAAGAAATGAAGCTACCGAGCTAAACTCCTCCCCTCACTGTGGAAACTCCAAATAAGGCAAATCCATTCACTACAGGAAGAGGGTTCCCTGCTTGTAATCTCATATTTTCATTCTAAAATAATTACAGACTATTTTCAGTTATGATGGATGCAAAGCTAATTGAGAAGTACCCAAAATTAAAATTAAATCGCTGCAAATGAGCACATGTGCACTTTATTGCACTAAACAGAGCATTTTGATGAAGCGTTCTGGTTTATCACCTACTTAATAAATCACATATAAAAAGTCATAGCCAGAAACAGAGATAAAACAGACATAACTGAGATAAAATTAGCTAATTCATAGGAGCACAGACTGGATATTTCAACTTTCACTCAGAACCTAAAACTCAGCCTAAAGAAATAGTGATTTTTATTTTACTGTGATGTTTATTAATATCTCTCAGCTCAGTACTTAACATTTATATTGTCTTACCCTCATCATTTCAATTCCTGTATAACAATTGTTCTAGTCTGGTGTTTTATAAAATATAAACCATGAATTGCCACTTGTTTATACTTCCTTTGGGACCTGACTTCTTAACCTGACTTCTGCGGGCGTTACAGGACGGCAGTGAGGCTCGAACAGCCAGTAGTCTGTCCCTGGCGAGGGTCCGGCCCAGCCCCATCACCAACGGGACCAACAAACACTCGTCAGCCACCGGCTCCTCTTCTTCTTCCACCTCTTCCTCCCACAGTAAGACCCAGCGCAGTGCCTCCACCTACCACAGGCAGCGGCGGCACAGCGACTTCTGTAAGTCTCTACTCTAATGTGTTCTTCTGATTCTGTAAGACAGTTTGCAGTGAAGAGATGTGCAGATATTTACAGGTGTTTTGTATTAAGTGTATGAATCCATCCCTGCTCCCACTTTACAAACTAAAAGACATTTTTGGACAGAATATAAGGAAGAAATGTGTCTAGAGCTGCAAAAAATTCAAACCCTTTGTGTATCACAAGAAATATGACAATTTGTGACTATTTTATCCTTTTTGGTTCAGTTTGTTTCGTATTCCATTGCATTTTTTAAAATTTTTGTTCATTTTCTTGATGTTTTTGTGAATTTTTGTTCAATTTTTTGATTATTTTGTATATTTTTCCTAACTTTTGTTTATTTTACAGATTATTTTATTTATTTTTGTGAATTTGGTTGCATTTCCATAATTAATTTTGTGATTTTATTTGATAGATTATTTCACTCATTATTTTTGTTTATTTTCTGGAATTTTTCCAATTTCATTCAGTTGATTTACTCTTTTTTTGTGACACTTTTAATTCATTTAATGTGCTGGTTATTTTTCTCAGGTTTGTCTTAACCTTGTAAGACTTCTAATTTATGTCAGAATTTTGGTTATTTTGGTTCATTTTCCTAGTTTTGTTCTTTTTTGTTTATTTTATGTACTATATTGTTATTCTTCTTGTTCATTTAGATTCAGATTTCATCTAGATTAGTTTTATCTTAATTTTTGTTAATTATTTTGTTATTTTTTTCTTCTTTTTGTTGATGTAGTGTTTATTTTGTTTGACATATTATAATGTTAACTTCATCAGTGGACAAAGATGTGGGAGCCACTGTGGCCCTGGAGCCGCAGGATGCAGACCCTTGCATTAGACGTTCTGTGTTCTCTCAAAGGTTATATAACTGTCAAACTTAGTCAAGATCATGCTTTTGATATACAGTGTATAAAACAGTGTCTGCGCAGAATATTCCTTATATTCGTCTTTGTCTCTCTTGCTCTGTTGTCCTCCACAATCAAGGCGGGCCCTCCATGCCCGTCATGCACCCCAAACGGAGCCCGACAAGCACGGGCGACCGGGAGCTGCGGGAGGGCCGGATGCCGTCGCGGAAGGCCAGCTGCAGCGTGATGGGAAGCCACAGCCTCCCTCCGTCCAGCCCCATGGTCAGCAGTGCCAACAACCCCAACAAGTCTGAGATCCCGGACCGCCGCAAAGACATGACTGCCACCACGGTGAGGGTTTGCAAACTCACCACTGTACGGCACTGTTGATGCAATATTTGTGTTTTGCTGAAAATGGACAAGTGTACCATGACATTTTATGTCTCCTTATATGCAAATGAAGGTAAGTTGTACAAGAATGAAGATTTAATTTGTTTTGCTCACTTTGATATGATGTTGCGACAAAACCAAAAGGTTCTGACCAAGAGTCTTTCAAAACACAGTTGTTGGGCATCAGACTAAAATATGACCTGTGTTGAAAGTGACAAAGGTTTGTGTTCTAACTTGATTTCTGCTGCGTAGAATAACATCCCTGGAAGCGCCATGACACGCCGCAATACGTACGTGTGCACAGACCGCTCTGGCGCTGACAGGCACTCTCTTCTGCAGAACGGAAAAGACAACAGGTACTAATTTCTGCCATTTGTTTCCTCATGAAAATGTTTTATCAAGTGAATGTACGTTACATGGATTCATACTGTATATATTTTAGTTCAGCTCGATACAAATCATTTATTTTATCAGGTGTATAAGTTCCCACTGAGTGACTGTGACTACGCCCCTTTTTGGCTGTTGCCATGGATACCACATAGACACCCTGTTAAAGTCCAAAAATGAGGATCCAAGCTTGTTTTAGGCTTTAAGTTGGTGTTTTAATAGTTCAGTATGATTCCCAAACCTGTTATATGACAGAAAGACAATTTTCACAATATTTCTCCTTTAAATTTGATTCATCATGGTCTTAAAAACTCTTCAGATTGTGTGTGCAGCAGCCCTGTTGTACAGATCTTTTGTAGATCATCATTTTCCACCAAGTCGTTACAAATCTTTGACAAAGATGCAGATTAAATGGAGTACAGAACAACGGTTTTACTCAAAAATTGTGCATCAATCAAGTGTGAGTAGTGAGATGGATGCTTTAGTCATTTACACCGAAAGTAATTGCTGTAGACAGAAAAACAATTTGTCACCTTCAGTTATTCTGGTGAGAGCAGCATGTGTGAAAATCTGAAATAGAACTTGACAGTGAATTCTGTGTCTTGGGTGTTTGCCTGCTTTTTTTCCACCCTCTACAAATAAGAATGGATTTTAAATGGTTAGAAATGTAGAAATTTAGCAGATCCTACTCATGGGTAAATTTGTGAAGGGTGAAAATATGTGAGAGCAGTTTGTAAAGAACAAGGAAAAAGATATAATTACAGACTAGTAATTATACTGTTTGAAGAAGGTGCTTATTTTGTTCCATGATATATACTGAAAAGACGCAGGCAATGTGTAAAGTTAGTTTTCACACTTGATGATGATATTTAGTATTAAATCAGCTGAGTAGTAGGCGGTTTTTTCAGGTGCGTTGCATTGTTCAAAGTTATTGTACGCACAACCCTGTTTCCAAAAATGTTGGGTCACTGTGTAAAATGTAAAGAAAAAGAGAATGTGATCATTTGCAAGAAAAGAAACATGTCATCATATCATAATGTAATTTTAAATAACACAAAGCCAACATATCAAATGTTGAAATGGTGAAATGTCATTGTTTTTGGAAAATTGTGTGCCCATTCTAGGTTTGATGCCAGCAATATGTTTTAAAAAAATTGTATTACCCCCAAGAAAAGATTGGACAAGTTGTCAAGTGCTTAAAAAAAAGACAACTGGTGGAAAACGTCACACTTATATACTGTAGGTTAACTGGCAACGTGACTGGGTATAAAAATAATCTTGCCATCTTCCTAAAGTGAAGATGATTCAAAGAGTATAATAATGTTTTACAGTTTAAAATCGAGAAGAACTTGTGAGTTTCATTCTTTACAGTTTGTAAAATCATTAAAAAGACTCAGAACATGTGAAGAAATCCCTGTACACGAGGGACAAGGTTCAAAACCAGTACTGGATGAATGCCATGTTGGCCCTCAGACCGCACTGAATTAAGAACAGACACAATTCTATTATGGACATCACAGTTTGGGCTCAGGAACTCTTCCAAAACCACCACACACAGTTCATCACTGCATCCACAAATGCAAGCTAATACTCTGCTAAGTAAAGAGGATTCCAAAAATGCTGCCATTTTCTCTGGGCCCTGAGCTCATTTAAGATGGACTGAGGTGAAGTGGAAAACTGTCATTTGGTCTGAGGAGTCAAAGTTTGAAATTGTTTTTAGAAATCATGGGCACCATGTGCTCTGTCAGTTGGCAGAGCGCCTGGTAGTGCACACCCACATGGCTCAGGCCGAACCACAGCAGTTCGAACCCAGCCCACGGCCCTTTGCTACATGTCACTCCCCATGCTCTTCTCCATCATTTCCTGTCTGTCTCTCACTGCAACTATCAAATAAAAGCTTAAAAAAAAGCCACAAATATATATTTTTTTAAGCCAGCATCTGTGAAGGTATGGGGTGCATTTGTGCACATGGCATGAGTAATCTGCACATGGGTGAAGGCAACATATACAGGTTTAGAGCCAACATATGCTGCCATGTATATGCTGTTGTTTTCAGGGAAGGTTTTGCTTATTTCAGCTAGACAATGTCAAACCACATCCTGCACAGATTCAACAGTATGGTTCTGTAGTAAAAGAGTCTCGGTCTGAAACTGACCTAATGAAAATGTGTGATATTTTATGAAATTTAAAATATGATGAAGTCCAACTGTTGAGCTGCTAAAATCCTTCACCAAGCAGCAAAGGGAGAATATTAAACTATTGTTACTGGCATATTCACAATGAGCATGCCACTTTCAAAATATCAAATTTCTCAGTTTTGGCATTTGCTGTGTTGTCTTTATCCCTGTTTTTTTTAATTAAATGTAGGGTTTGAGTGTTTTGCATATTACATTTTATTTCTTTTCATTTTACACAGTAACCCTTTTATTCCACATTAAAGTAAATAATATGGACAAAAATACGGAGACGCTGGACTACTGCACCTACAGGGACTGCAGATCCACAGGAATACTTACCAATCATCACATGCCCTAAAGCAGTGAAAAAAATGAACAAAATAATACATGAAAAATCCACAATGCATCTTAGGTCCTGATCTTATAGGAAAGGCCAATATCTCGTGACGTATTTCTTCTGTCTGCAGTTCACTGGGTCACCGCATGCCTCCAGCGTCTCCCTCCACACTCAGTATTGCCGGAGCTGGAGCCGCCTCCTCATCCTCTTCGGACCGATGCCGCTTGACCCGAGGCTCCACGATCCGCAGCACCTTTCATGGGGGCCAACTGAGGGACCGCGGCCCCCCAGTTTATTCTGCCCCACCCACATCTCCCACCTTATCCCACCATGACGCCAGCCCGCTGCCGCACGCCCGTACCAGGGCCACGTCCAACCTCTTCACCAAGCTGACCTCCAAACTCACTCGCAGGTTAGTGAACACTGCACGTCGTGATGCTCTTTTGTTGTTGCTGAATTTTTCAGTTTCCTCCCTGACTGAAAACTTTTTCTGCTCCGTGTTTGAGCCACTTGTGTATGACTTTGTGAGTCAGTATGATTTGAAATTTGTCATCAATGATTGTAACTTCAGAATCAGGCCAAAATGAAAAATGCTAAAACATCCTGCTAATGTATTGGTTAAACACTGATACTTTCAATCATGTTTTCTGTTTACCTTCATCATCCTTGTGGTAATGTCAGAATTGGATGCGCTGCCTGAAAACCTTGGCCAGTCTCTAAAAATCAATTTCTCAAATAGCTCATGACAACACAGATGTCTTTGTGTATTTGTTTCATTTTATTTTTGTTATTACTCTCCCCTTTTGTGCTATAGATAAGAGTCTTATAAGAAGACTGCCTTTTGTGTCTTCATCCCAGTTGTTAAATAAGCACAAATTCAATTATACAGACCTGCGAGACAGTAATTAACACAAAGGTTGTACCAAAAGTAATGCAAAAGTAGACTTAACTTTTTTATTAAGTAACAGAGCTCATTCAAATTGCACATTGTGAGTACAAGTCAACATAGTGTCCATCACGAGCAAAAATCTTCATCAGATTTTATCATTCTCACTTTCAACTTTTTTTTTTTTTTTTTTTTTTAATGGAAAAGATCAACGGCACAAATTGAAGTTGCTAGAAAGGCTGCTGCCATTCACAGCGATGCCAGAACCGGGAGGAGTATCTGCTGTGCAGTTTGAATAACCTACACCTATCAGCCGTAACATTATGATCACTAACCAGTGAAGTGGTCATAATGTTGATTATATCGTTCCAATGTCTTGTCAGTGGGCTGATGTATTAGGCAGCAAGTGAACATTTAGCCCTCAATGTTGTTGCAGCGAAAGCAGCAAATTCTAGCAGCAGGTTAGATTCATGAAGGCCCAAACTTACAGGATTCGAAGTATGTGTCACTATAATGTCTAATGTGTAACGTACTGCCAGTTATTACAACACACTTTCAGAGTCTGGTAGAGCTCATGTCTTGGGTTAGAGCTGTTCTGGCATCAGAAGGTGTGACCTACACATTATGTGGTAGAAATGTTTGTTCCCTTAGATACTCCACTGGATTGAGATTCAGTTGTCCTTCCTTCCTCATGTGGTTCTGTCCACTGCAGGACCAGGATCACTGAATAAGACCCACAGTTTTGGAAATGCTTTGTCTTGACATCACAGTTTGGTCTTTGTCTAGGTTGTTTGCATCTTGCTGCCCAATTTGTTGTTTCAAATGCATCAACTTCAAGAACTAAATGGCACTACAACTTCACCTGTCAGTGGTCAAAATGTAATAGCTGATTGCGTCATTTAATAAAAAAGTTATGCCCACTTTTGCATTACTTTTGGTACAAAACTACTGCATGCTGTCTTAACTTGCAGAACATCTTTATTCACAACAGTTCTGGCAAGTTGGACTAATAATCAAAAAAGCAAGTATTGTCCAGTTAAGTGTATAACTTACGGACACCATGAGCGCCAGGCTAATGAGGAGAGGAACCATCGAGTTGGTTATCAGTGCTCAGTATCTGTGATGGTATGGGGTTGCATTAGTGCACAATGGTGAAGGTTACATTAATGCTGAACAATATAAACAAGTTTTGAGGCAACATAGCTGCCAATTAGACTTTTTTTTTTTCAGGGAAGTTCTTGTTTATTTCAGCATGACAATCCCAAACCATGTTATTCACATATTCCAGCAGCATGGCTCCAAAGTAAAAGAGTCTGGGTGCTGATCTGGCCTGATGCAGACTTGAATTGTCACCTATTGAAAATGTTTGACATATTATGAAATTACAAATATGACCAGACCTCAAACTGGTCAAAACTCTCTAACTTAATGGGCAGAAGGTAAACTTGGCTGATAATCAAAAATGCAATATTGGCCAGTTATATTGTATCGGTCCATCTAAGTGTAACATTAGGTACTAGACCATCAGGCAAACGGAACTGTAAATCACAGGCAAATATCAATCAGTACAAATGTGGAAATGTTGTGTGGTATTGGTGCATCCCTATTCTATTAAATTCATATTTCACACTCTGTTTTGGTTTTATGTTTTTTTTAAAGAGCTGCACTTTCACATTATGAGTCTGTTCTACCTTTGCATTCCCTTTTAGTGCTTTTCACTTTTTGCAGTTTGAAACTAAGGGCTTTTCCTGCTGTGGCACTTTTTTTCCCATTTTGCTACGTGAGATTTTTCTTTCTGCAGACAAAGTTCACCTCGAATGACGCTGAACACAAAATCACATGGTGTTGTGAAGACCTGCGCTTCACATGGGTGCGGATCCACTCTCATCAAAACATTTTACTCACACAGGCCTTTTGGCAAAGCCCTCGATTATCCTGCCCTCCCCTCTGCCTCCAGTCGTCATAATCACACGTCTAATCTTATCAAACCTCAGCTTTATCCTTGCCAATCAGCTCCTGTGCTGCGCTCTTTTCCATCACTTGCTCTCCGGTAGGGCTGCACGATTCTGAAGAAATGTCAGACTGAGATAATTGTGTCCCGTTTTGTGGTTTGTGATAGATTTGAGTCAAACGTCTTGGTCATCTATTAAAATCCAATATGTCAGATGTACTAATTTAAACAAGGAGTCACTAGACACAGGCACTGTTTATATTACGTTTATGCATTTAAATCAAAAGTGAACAAAATAAGAAATGGTGAGGAAAAATGTTTGGAAAAAATCTAGAATATACACCAAAAAGTCACCAAAATGAACCCAAACACAACCAAAATGATCACAAAAGTCAACAAAAGGCATGAGAAGATGCAATCAAACAAAATATCAGCAAAATGAAATAAAGTACTATTGATTGATTGATTGATTGATTGATTGATTGATTAATTGAAATGATCCATAAAATTAACAAAATAATGAAAAAGAATGCAAGATGTAAAGAAAATGAACTTCAATTAGCAAAATATTTTAAAAAAACAAATCAAATTATTAACTAAATAAATGAAAATGTGAAAAATGATCAAGAAAATCAAGAACAAATACATTGGTAAAATTAGTTAAATATCATTAAAATCAAAATATGAATTAACCAAGAGAACAAAATATGAAAAATAATTTAAGTCATGAGCACAATAATTCACCAAAAATAAATAAAAAATGAACCACCATTGGTATTGTGAACAAAATTAACATGAATCAATGAAATTAACAGACATTAGCAACATTTCAATAAAAATATTATTATTAGTTTTTTTAATTAATCAAATTATTATCAAAATGAACAAAACATTACAAAAGATTAGAAAAATGATCAAAATTATAAACAGTTAACATACATTAAAAACAAAACAGTACAAACAAAATTAGCTAAAAACTGAACAAACATCAGTAAAGTAAAGTGAAACTTGAAAAATAATCAATATAATTATCAAAACGTGCAGAATTATCAACAAAATGAACAATATTTTTTGAATGATTAAGAAAACATCAACAAAATAAATACAGATTACCAAAAAATAATCAACAAAATTAACAAAAATTGCAAAATGATCAACACACAAAACAATAAAGGGCAAAATGATTAAGGGAATACCAACAAAATAAAAACTATTTAGCAAATTATCCAAGAGAATCAACAAGTTATGAACAAAGTTAATAATCAGATGATTAAGAACAAAATGATTAAGAAAATGTCAATAAAAAAATCACAAAATAGCAAAGTAATTCACGAGTGAGTAGAATTACCAACAGAATGAACAAAGTTAGCAACAAAATAAAAACAAATCAATAAAATAATCAAGGAGAATTAGCTAAACAATGACCAAAATCATTTAAAGGTACAGAAATTAAAAGAATAAAAAACAAGAAACATGAAGAATTATCACGAAAAAGAACATAACCTGAGCAACAAACTGAGCGATAAATAGCAAAAATGATTAAGAAAACAAACAAAATAAACACAAATTAGCAAACAGAATCATCAACAAAATTAACAAAGACAGCAAAATGATCCATAAAACAAAAAAATAAATGTCACAATGATGAAGAAAATGCCAACAAAATAAAAACAATTTAACAAAATAATCCAGAAAATTGACTGAATTGTGCGCAAAATGAACAAAATTTTACCAAACATGAATGAACAATATAGATAGCAATTAACATAAAATACCCAAAAGCATTCAAAACTAACTAAAATAATGAAATTCGAAAAATAATCAACTAGAAACAGAGAATTAACAAAAATGAACAAAAACATGATCAGCAAATTCAACAATAAACACACATTAGCTAAACAACTGTCATAGTGAACAGATCTATCAACAAAAACTAACAAAAAACTTCAAATTAATCAACAAAACAAACAATGAATGACACAATGATTAAGAAAATACCAATACAATAAAACCAAATTAGCACAATAGTCTTTAATATCAACAGAATTGTCAACAAAATGAACAAAAACTGACAAAAAACACCAAAATGATCAATAAAACAAAGAATAAATGGCACAACGATTAAAAAAATTCCAACACAATAAAACCAAATTTGCACAATAGTCTTTAAAATCAACAGAATTTTCAACAAAGAGAACATAAACGAACAAAAAATTAGCAATACGATCAGTAGATAGCCAAATGAGTGTGAAACTATCATCAAAATGAACACAAATTGACAAATTTATCAGCAAAATGAACAGAAATGAGCGCTTGCTGTAGCTCTGTGTGAGTGCTCCTACCATGGACACTCTGATCCTTTAAATCACAGCCTTTTGTGACGACACAGGTTGATTTTCTGATTCTGTGCAGCTCTACTCTCTTGTGGTTCACTTATGTTCTGTCTTCCTCCCTCCTCCTGCTCTAACCCCGTTTTCCTTCTTTTCCCTCATCTTTATCTTGATCTGTTCTGCTTTTCCCCTCGCGGCATCAGGGTCAACCTCGACCCGTCCAAGCGCCAGGGCTCAAACAAATCCGTGTCGGGTTGTACTCTTCCACAAGGATCAAAAACAGTTAGTAAGTTCCCATGTCTTCTGCTTTTTTCTCATCTGCCTGCCTGCTCGCACCGGATTCGCTCGGCTCCATGAATGCTCGCCTGACTTTTATTTATTTATTTACACCTTTTTATCTTTGTATGAATTATTCTTAATTTGTCTGCATGACCTGTCAATCATTTTCATTCTGTGAAGGTCCCGCATATTTGGTTTTAAGCATGGTCGTTCAATCAAATCAGAGAAAGTACTGTATTTTAAGCTGTTGTTTGAAACTTCGACTTGTTTTGTTGTTGTTTTTGTTGTTGTTTCAGATGAGTCGTTGGCACACCTCAGTATGTTTCAGACTCCTTTTATGCAGGATTATTACTTAAGAAACTGTGCTTTTTTTGTACAGTGAGACTAAGTCCCATCCATTCCAGTTTTGATCAGTGGGGCCTAATTTTAGAACAAACTGCATTACAGACAGTGGTGAAAAGCAGATATTTTTCTGATTCTGTCTGAATTATGGCACTATTTACATGTGATGTTTGTCAAGTTATTGTACCCCTTCTTAAGAATTTAACTTAATTCTCACTTGTGCATAGGATAAGTGTTTTAAATTTCAGCACAAAATACCACAGAAATGCTTCTTTTTACCCAAGTGCTAACCTTTGTGGTGGAGCTGTGAGTTAAGGGCAGAGGTGTCATGAGCTGCAGTACCTTCAGTGTCCACTGGAGGCTGAATCCAGAAGTGAATCAATCATCCAAACTCCAATATTTGTGCATCATTAAGGACATTGGTGTTAGGACTGACAGGTGTGTGTAAGCCACCTTTTTCCACTCCTTCTCCACATGTAATATGTGGGAGGCCCCTGGTGATATGACCAGTGGATTTGTTTAATGGACACTAGGCCGTCCTGCTGCCAACCCCGACAGCAGAACAAGCGCAAAAAGACAACTTCTCTGCAATGACAGGACAGAGCTTCACCCAACAACCACGGCGTTTGACACTCTCTAGCCTTGGCTGGTAAGTCACCTACAAGAGGATACTCAGACCAGAAAATCAATGCCAAAGTGGCATACACAGAGCCACCACCATAACGGCTGTGTAACATACAAAAACTCACATGAATGGATTAGTTGGTGCTCTGCCCATGGGGTCCCCTGAGTGCCAGTTATGTGCTTCAAAAAGGCCCACCCCACGCCAGCCACCTGGTGTCGTTGGACAGAGTACACTGGCAGCGAGCCTGAAGGACGTGAAGCGCATAGGAGTATATGTGGAAGAGATGGGAGTGTCCGTCTGAGTGTGGGAGAAGATCTCATTCTTGGATCAAGCCAATATGGTGGCACCCAGAGGCTCCTTTAAGTTTCCAAACAGCTCTTCTGAAACATGTGAGCGATGTCACAGAGGGTTTGACCACCTTGAATGTACTGTAAAGTCTGATTCGAGCATATCTCTTTACTCCTGGTTTTATCAGACAGGCTGTTTCAGTGTCTGCTGGTTTCAATGGAAATCAACTCCTGTTAGCTACACTCTGTTCCTGTCTGTGCCATGGATTCCATTATGGAATCTCTCTGGCTTTGGATTTCAGGAGTTTTGGATGGTCTAGTGGTCCCAGAAGTCCGAGTGACATCACAAATATCCAGAAATTCAAATGGCTTGTTTCAAGGCCAGTTATCAGAACAGAGGATGTGTGTTTTTCCTACTTCATGTGACAATTTTGATACTTTAACATTATTTTTAGTGTCCCAGACCTATTTTATAGTGGGAAAAGATATGAGTGTGATATGATGATATTCTCATAATTCCTCCACAGTCTGTTCAGAGCTGCTGAAGTCTCTGCACCCCAACAGTTTTCACTTCCTTAATCTTTAAAATAATCTTTTTTATTCTTGAAAAACGAGATTAAATTAGTTAAGATAGCAACTGTTTTAGTTTTGGCTATGTCACAGGAAACAAAAGTTGCTTCCTGAGCTGATTCACTCAAAACTGAATATTTGACTGTTTTTCTGACAAACTCCAACTTTTTTGACTTCTTATATATACTGTATATATATATATATATATTTTTTTTTTAATTGACAAACATATGTGTAAATGGTGGTGTAATTCAAGTGGGATCAAAACGTTAAACCCCTCATGCCACTGACTGT
>JAQQAE010002167.1:0-23009 GCA_029823295.1 Pseudamia nigra
CCTGAAATGGTTTTCCAACACCATTTCAGGTCACGACCTCAACAAGAGAATGTACAAAGGCTGGCTACTTTGAAGAAACTACAACACAAGACGTGTTTTCAGTTATTTCACACTTTTTTTGTCAAGTTCATAATACAAAAACTGTGAGAATCTGCAATGTAAATAGTCATGAAAGTAAATGCATTGAATGAGAAGGTGTGTCCAAACTTTTGGCCTGTGACTTCATGACTTCATAGTTTATTTACATACCTCCACGCATATTATTTTGAGAGTTTTTATTGCTGTGGCTCATATCGGTTTGGAAATTGGAGATGTATTACATTAAATACGTTCGCACACAAAAGTTTACGTAACATATAAAAGGATGCACGTCTTGTTTTCGTAAGTGTAATTTATCCGGGTGATGTTTGGACTGGGATTAACGTCTGCAGATGCAGGTTGACTGTTTGTTCACGTTGTTGTGTTGCAGTTACTGTGGTATCCACGACCCAGCGTGTGTGGTGTACTGCAATACCAGCAAGAAGTGGTTCTGTAACGGTCGTGGCAACACGTCTGGCAGGTGTGTGATGAAATGAAATCATTTCTATCTTAATGCCTCACACGATTAAGACATTTGTCAGTTATCGCCGTTATAATACTGTAGCTCACTGATAATGACTGAGTATCAGAAAGAAATCTGTATATTTTTAGTTTATCTGTAGAATTTTTAGTGTTAAAGTTGCCATACAGGAAGCTTTTTGCACTGGGAGTTTGTACAATACGCAATGTATTCCTGTAATACCTTTTACTTTCGGTTTGACGTTTGATTCATAACCTGTACAGTCAGTTTGGTTTTGACACTGTGCTGATCTTTTGTCAGTTGCAACTCGCGTTAAGTAGATGAACCTCAGGCAAATCTTTTACTTAGTTTTTTGACTTGTTTTCAGCCACATTGTAAATCACTTGGTGAGGGCCAAATGTAAAGAGGTGACGCTGCATAAGGATGGGCCGCTGGGCGAGACGGTGCTGGAGTGTTACAACTGTGGCTGTCGCAACGTCTTCCTCCTGGGCTTCATCCCGGCCAAGGCCGATTCCGTGGTCGTGCTTCTCTGCAGGTAAGTGTCGACAGCGACAGCGGCCTCGTATGTTGACGGACTGTCCTGTAGCGAACGCGCTCAAAAATGTAATGTCTGCCAGTCGTCCTGAAGCACCGTATCAAGTCCCATCTCGCCAGAATGAATTGTATCTCGCAGTCTGGGAGTTACGTTCCACTTTTCATAGGTGTGATGAGTTCAGTGATGCAAAGGCGTGATTATTACTCGATCATGACGTCGCTGGTTTTTTGAATACGTGTGACGAGTTCACGTATTTGCGATAGTTGTCTTCATTATAAATACAAAAGTGAAGTATCAGCCCTGCCAAAGTACAGACTCTCATAATAAACCGCGAGATGAGCGTTGTTGAAGGGTCAATGCGAAACGCTGAGCTTGCTAGTGTTAAGTAATAAAGCACGGTGTTGGTGTCAGTCTCGTGTCTGTCTGCATTCAGGATGTGGTGATGATTTGGACTCAAAGGGAGGGAGCTTTGGAAGGAATGCGTGCATTTTTAAATTCAACAGTTTGCCTTTAGAGTAATTTTCAAATGTACATTTGCTGTCGAAGTTAACATATTAAAGGTAGCAGTCGTGTTTTATGTTATCTGGGTGATTGGGTTATAACGGAGCAATATTCAACCAAAGAGTAATTTAAACTCCGTCCTAGTCTGAATTAATCAGCGCACTCCCACTGGGGTTGTTAAAATGCCATTGCTGTTTAGTCGCTGCAGGGTTTGATTTTAGCCACGTTTTTAATGGCCACGTTGTCAGTCTCTACATCAAAGTATAACTGGAATATTCAGGAAATATGGAAACAATCTGACACACAACTGTCTTGAAAAAGTGTGTGGAAACTTGAGTGGCAGATGTGTCGTGTTTGGTCCCGTTGCACCAATTGTCCCTAACTCGTTTGACCTAAATATAACTTAAAGCAAAATGAGGTTAAGTTATATCAGTTATGATAATTTTTAAGGTGTTTTTAATACTGTTCACATATTTCCTGTTTTTTGTATTTTAATGCGTAGGTTGAAAAGTAAATGTGTAGCTCATCATAGTCCTGTAAAAACAACAAAGCTGACTTTTATACTGTAATATGAATATGTGCAATTTGAGTAAGATCTGCCCTGTGGAAAATGCACGCAGTGCTCAGTTAAAACTTGTTGTATATGACATATTTTAAGCCTGTCATATTGTGTCCTGTATAAATGCTAGGAGAAGAGCTTTGAATATAAAGGAATTACAATTACGTGGACAGTTCTAAAAATACTACACACAGTATGGTGTGTTTTTGTGGCAACAAAGTTTAGCTCGCTGCGCACAAATGAAAATGATCTACTGGGGCCTGTATGAAAAAGCAAGTTGAATCAAGGCAGGATCTCTTTAAAACGTAACAGAACTGTGTGACTCCGTTTTCCCGTGAAACACACAGTAATGGCACCGGTTCACCTCACCGGGATACTGTCGTGGTGCCTGATGGGAGGCCGACGTGTGGGTTGAGCGTCTGCTGCGTCGCTGTGCACGGCTGTGAAGGGTTGAAGATGAGCCGGCTTTGTGCTGCACTTAGAGTTGTTTACATCTGTAAACGATCCAATTGTGACTTTTGGGCAGTTGATTTTACACGATTGGTTTCAGCAGCAGCTACAGTGTTTACCTGGGGTGGGAGGGGCCGGGGGGGTCCCTTACTCTACCACTTTAGTACCACACACTGGTAAAAACAAGAGTAAATGCGTATTTTTAGACTGGCACAATAATTGCTTTACATAAGGTTTTTTTTTTTTTTTATATTTTTTTCAGCTATTCAAAAATTGTAACCCACACCTAGAAAACATTATAGACGTGCATAGACATGATGTGAGTCTTGACTTGCCTTCATGATGGTTTTTAAAATGTCTTAAAAGCTTGTAAAAAATATTAGGGCTGTCAAAATTAACGCGTTAATCCAGATAAATTAATTTGCATGATTAATTAGATTAACATTTTTAACGCAATTAACACACAATAACTGAACATCCACAATTTACACCCATTGACTTGAGTAAAATGGTCGCCTTCATGACGTTAGAAATACAGTGTTGTTACAGTAATGATACAAATGCGATTAATGCTATTTTATAATGTTTTACTTGTTAAATGTTAGGATATTATTAGTTTCACATTACACTAATCTATTATTACATGACATTTATATCAAGAGAAAAGTGATGAAATCTTATGTCACATTTGACCCACGTCACTGACAACAGCTTTAGTATTTACTGCTTCAAAGTCCATTTAAATGTAAAAGTATAAGTCTTTACACATTTTAAAACAAGTGACATTAGTTACTGATGAAAACAATGAACAAAGTGTAAACATCTGATCAGAACGTTCCAGAGGTTCTGTTAAGTTCTGCAAAGCAGCTGGAATTTACTTTAGTTACACAAGATTAAATTAAAACAAAAATGCACATTTTAATGTGAAATAAGTAATTTTAGTCGAGTGTCTATATCACCTTATGTCATGCGTGTTTTTACTCCCACAAAATGAAAAACAACAAATGGGTATTAATCGTGATTAATCCACAGTGACCCTGTGATTAATCAGACTAAAAATTTGAATCATTTGACAGCCCTAAAAATATATATTTCTGATCATTTTTAATGCCCCCCGGTTCAGGCAGCCCTGTGCTAGTCAGAGTAGCCTGAAGGACATCAACTGGGATAGCTCCCAGTGGCAGCCGCTGATCCAGGACCGCTGCTTCCTGTCCTGGCTGGTGAAGATCCCGTCGGAGCAGGAGCAGCTTCGGGCTCGTCAGATCACCGCCCAGCAGATCAACAAGCTGGAAGAGCTCTGGAAGGTGGGCCACCTCGACCGCTTCACACCCACACACCTACGTCTGCAGAGCTCATTCACTTATGCCTGTTACGTATTTGTGGAGCTATTAGTAGGTACTTTAACCTGCAGTAAGGGACATGGCCAGGATTCGCACGCAACCTGGAAAATTACCCCGGAAAATTATTGCTGCTTATTTTGTTGACTTTTTTTTTTAACTTTTTTTTTGGTAAATTTTGGTGTTATTTTGTATATTTTTGTTAACTTGATTGTTTTGATCAGTTTTGCTCTTTCTTTTGCTTATATTGTTTTTGTTCATTGTCCTCATTTTATTGCTTATTTTGGTTTTTTTTTTTTGGGAGGGGGGTTTTGGTTAAATGTTGGTGTTATTTTGTTCATTTTTATTAACCTTGCCATGTTGTTGCTTTTTTTTTTGTTTTTAAAATTTTTTGTGTTACTTTTTTCATTTTTGTCAACTTGAGTATTTTGATCATTTTTAGTGACTTTTCACATCCTGTACTTTTTTTTTTTTTTTTTTTCCCCCCCAACGAAGTACAAAACTAGTGACTTTCAGGTGAAGAGTGTTAGTCTAGAGTTGGTGAACACGTTACGTCAGGGGGATGTATTAGGATATGGTGTAATAAATTACCCGTCATACTGTAGCAGCAGGGGATATTTGCTACTAAATGTGTCTGGTACTTGTCCCTGGATTTGATTTATAATGTTATTAAGCCAATCAATTTAAAGCTATATTGGACTTTATGAACAACAATCGGCATGTTTGATTTTTTTTTTTTTTTTTTGAGTTGGATATTACCTTCCCTTGATTGGAGGAATGAAGCAGATGGGCTGGAATATGTGCCCCAGTAGCTAGTTTTCAAGTTGATGCTGTCATCAGAATGCCACAAACGTTGACCTGAGAGCAGGTGACGGGGCTGAAGGCGACGTGGGCTCACATCATATCCGTCTGTAGCGTCACCAGCGTGTTATGTGTCTGCTGGTTGGAATCACAGCCTCTTTGTTCACGGACCTCGTGTTAAGAATTGTTGTTTGCTTTCGACAAGGACAACCCCGGTGCCACCTTGGAAGACCTGGAGAAACCCGGCGTGGATGAGGAGCCTCAGCATGTGCTGCTCCGCTACGAGGACGCCTACCAGTACCAGAACATCTTTGGCCCGTTGGTCAAACTGGAGGCGGACTACGACAAGAAGCTGAAGGAGTCGCAGGTACTTCAAAGGCAACACTTAGACACTTCTTCATTCTTGCACTCCTTCCTAGAAAAGTCATTATGTATGCTAACAGTCAAAGTTTGGACAGAGTACAGTGTTTTTTCTGTACTTGTATTATTTTCAACAATGATTGTCCGAAGTAGCCATATTTGCCTTCGATGACAGCTGTGGATTCTCTCATTTCACGAGGCAGTCATTTCTTGCCTTCTCAGTGTACTTTATACTGTCAGTTATGTTGTGCAGAGGAGTAGAGGGTACAGAGTCGATGGCTGTATTAGTGGTACTTAGGCCTTAGTGATGTATTGATCTTTATTGATTAATTCGAATTTCAGTGATGACTGAAGCCAGGGGAAGATGAAATGATCTCCAAAAGGCATGAGGTTACAGATAAGGCAATCCCATTACATAAAAATTTTTAAAAAATCAGGGTTTATTTTTCTTTGACATTTTCAGAGTAACAGAAAAGGAAAAAAGGCCACAACAAAAGTTTGGACACCTTGCATAACCACCTCGTTAATGCCTCGTAGACCCGCCTTTGGCCGGTAGTACAGCTTGTAAACTCTTTTTGTTGTCATTCGAGTCTTTCGATTATAGTTTGAGTGATTTTTGCCCATTCTTTGTTACAAAAGTCTTCAGGACTGCTCTTTTGAGGTCTATACACAGATTTTCAATGATGTTTAGGTGAATGGAATGTGAAGGCCATGGCAAAACCTTCAGCTTGTGCTTCTTGAGGTCGTCCATCGTAGATTTTGAGGTGTGTTTAGGATCATTATCCATTTGTAGAAGCCATCTTCTTTTTAATTTTAGCTTTTTCACAGATGATGCACGTTTACACGCAGAATTTGTTGAATTTAATTGAATCCGTTCTTCCCTCTACCTGTGAAATGTTCCCTGTGCCACTGGCTGCAACACAACCCCAAAGCATGATTAATCCACCCCCAAAGCATGATTAATCCACCCCCATGCTTTAACAGGTGGACAGATGTTCTTTTCTTGAAGCTCTGTGCCCTTTCTTGCCCAAACATACCTTTACTCATTCTGGCCAAAAAGTTCTATTTTAACCTCATTGGTCCACAGGATTTGTCTCCAAAATGCGCCAGGCTTGTCTAAGTGTTCATTTGCAAACTTCAGATGCTGAATTTTGTGGTGAGGACGCAGGACAGGTTTTCTTCTGATGACTCTTCCACGAAGACCATGTTTGTTCAGGTATCGCTAACAGTTGAACAGTGAAGCACAACTCCAGTATCTCCAGATCTTCCTTTAGGACTCTTGAAGTCAAACGGGGGTTCTGACTTGCTTTTCTAGCAGCCCTCCAAGCTGTTCTATTTTTCATGGTCTTCCAGACCTTGCTTTGACCTCCACCATTCCTCCATTACTTAATTACATTCCAAACAGAAGAAACTGGTACCTGAAAACACTTTGCTATCTTCTTATAGCCTTCCCCTGCTTTGTGAGCATCGATCAGTTTCAGGGTTCCAGAAAACTGCTTAGAGGAACCCGTGGCTGCTGATTGTGTGGACAAAGTCAGAGGAGTCTGGGTATTTGTAACACTTTGAAATTTGCATCACCTGGTCTTTCCTAAAGATGACTGTGAACAAGCCATGACCCTGTCAGGTTACCGTAAATTCCAGCCTGTAAAGCGCACCTGCATATAAGCCGCACCCACTAAATTTAAGGGGAAAAAAGATTTTGTACATATATAAGCTGCATCTGTCTATAAGCCACAGATGTTCATTCACCCAGTCTTCAATAACGTTTTCAAGTTTGGGCCATCTGCTTTTCATACCTCTGGAAGATTTTGTTGTCGTTTTGCATCCAGTCAGTTCTTCACGCTGCCGTCTCCGTCTCACCATAGATTCATTGATGCCAAGCTTACGTGCTGCAGTTCTATTTCCTCCTACAACAGTCGGGTTGAGTGTTTTTAACTTGAAAGCTGCATCATATGCATTTCTTAATGTGTTTTTCATGATGAGGGTATGTGCATGAAGCATAAAATGACTGACCGTGAAGCTCATTAGCCAGTGAAAAGCCATACATTATCCGCGGGGTTCAAAGCGTGCGACAAAAGTAGCGACTTATAGGCCAGAATTTACGGTAAATAAGGTCTCAGCTTGCCAAAGGGGGGCTACGAGGTGTTAACTATGCAAGCTGCCTAAACTTTTGTTGTGGCCTTTTTTCCTTTTGTGTTATTTTGAAATTGTAATTGATAAAAATTCAAACTGATTATTTATTTATTTATTTTATTTTTTTCCCCCATGTAATGGGAATGTCTTATCTCAAAGTTCATGCCTTTTTGGAGCTCATTTCATCTTCCCCTGGCTTCATTATTCACATTAATAGAAATTTTGGCCAGGGGTGCCTAAACATTTGCAACTCACTGTAAAATAGACGCATTCAGCCGAGTGGGAGAAGTGCTACTGTTTACGAGGGGAACAAGATGGCTACAACCAACAAACTCCCGCTAAAGAGCAGCTACTGTGGTGGAATCGTCCACGTATGATGAGGGAGGGCGGCGATGGGAAGCGATGAGCGACGCGGTTGCTTTGCTAAAGATACGCTGCCACATACACGGGGGAAAAGACTGGGTTTCCCGCTCGCTCAAAACTATAGACCCCAGGTATAGGCTACCTAGCCGCAAGTCCATCATCCCTATTATTTGTGCTTATTGTTTTTTTTTAAAGTAGGAAAAAAATTGGAAAATATCGTTAATTGAAATTTTTTTGGGGGGGGGGGGATTTTATTGTTGGCCCATAGTGGTACTACAACCTCAAACCGCGTTTTGAGATAGAAAGTTGTTGAGATTTTTCAGATTGACTGACCTTCATTCCTTAAGGTAACAGTGGACTGTCTTTTTTTTTTTTTTTTTCCCTCTTGCCATAACATGGATTTGTACAGTATTTATACAGTATATGGATTTGATGAGAGAATGCCACGAGCATGGAAAGCTGTCATCAAAGCTAAATTTGGCTACTTTAGTTCATCTAAAAGCGTCCTGGGGTGTTTAACACATTTTTGTTCACTACATAATGTACAATGTTAAAAAAAAAATAGAAATAAAGAAAAAAAACACGATAGGAGAAGGTGTGTCCAAACTTTGACTGATGAAGTTGTGAAAGTGTGACATGTTAATGTGCTTTGCTGTAATTTGCGACGTGCATTTCACCGTGGCATTATTTTTACCAAGTGTCTACTCGGGTTGTCGCAGTACTACAGTTTGAAACTTGATATCGATACCTGGGAAAATATTCGATACCACAGGGATAAAAAAAATGACCAAACATTTTTTACTGACATGAAAAACTAAAAAAAAAGTCATTTTCAATCTCATGCTTTCTCAACAGAACCATGAATGCTATAATAATCAGAAAAAGACTATTGTGTTTTCACTTAGTGCAAATAAATGCCAAATAACCCAAATATAACACAATTTGACAATATTTTAAGATTCTGAGGTATTATTCTTTTAACTTGGCAAATAATCCAAACAAATGATCTCAAATAACAAATGATCCAAAAATCTAAAATTAACAATAACAGCAGTATGCAAACACTTGTCGGTGGTAGTGCAAAAAGAAACTGGTTTTTGAGACAATGCAAACTGTAAAGAAGAAAAAGGCAACAATGACAACATTTTTCCTCGTCTGAGGTAATAACACACAAAAGAAACAATTAGAAACGGAACAATATTTTGAGCCGTTAAACGATACAAGTAATCAACAACCAGTTAAAATGAACATCACACAACTATTCTCAGCTACACTTTTTTTTTTTTTTTAAAGCCTGAAATTGAAAAGTGCACACATTTATTAAGGCAGACAATGGTTCAGAAAGCGCTCTTTACTCTGAGTGACACACAGGCTTGTCGGTATCTTTCAGTTTTCCATCTTGGTTTGCTTTGTATGCAAAAATATTTCCAAACAAGGCTTTTGCCTTTTTCTTTTTTGACAAAGGACTGGCCTATATTTAGCGGCATAAATGACAACGAGCCGGGTCACAGTGAGGGTCTCTGGCTGCCGGGTGTTGCCTGACGGGTGCTGTGTACGCGCACCGTAGCATCAATACCACGGCAAATTGGTATCGTATCCGGATATGGCATTTGAATATCGATACTTCTCAGAGTATCGATATTTTTGGCAACCTTAGTGTCTACAGTTCTGGACCCGTGAATACTGCGGCTGAGTTGGTATTTCTGTACCATTTCAGACCGCGCAGGTAACCGGGTTAGGGTTAGGACAGCAATCACGATATGAAAAAAACGTAGTGATGGGGAAAAATGGCCAGACAGTAAAAGTCCAGCAGTCACTATCCATAAAAAAAAATGTGGTGCGGGAACGTGTCCGGCATTTGCATTACTGCGCATGCTCACAGGAAGTGCTGGGATTTTAGCATGGTTTCTATGGGTTCCGGGACCGGACCAATAGCAAGAGCCGGATGTTTCTTCCTGCAGTGTGGAGGCATGTCACACTTATCATGTCTCAAAACCTGATTGCATTCATGTGAACTAGCCATAATCGGTTTTTGCACAATTGTGGAAATTGTCTATCACTGTATCAGAATCATGATACATGACTTAATCATTTCCGCAGCATTTTTAATTTTTGTTTGAGATTTAGCTGGTAGTTTTTGACGACATAATCTCCTTTCACCCTCCCCTTCAGTTGCTCATCAGAAAATTAATTCCACCAACTGTTTATCTTGAAGCTCTCATCTTCTACTGTGACCCGATGGTGATTTCTGGCGTTATTTATAGGCTTTGTAGATTCATTATTGATCTCATAATGCCCTGTAGTTTTTGTGTACAAACCCAAAAATCAAAAGCAGTTTTTATTTGCTAATGACCGACTCTCTCTTCTCCTTGATCATTAGATGTTCTCTATACTATTCTATATATTAATCACATTAAATGAACGAAAAGAAAATACAATGGTTAAACCCAAGTGTTGAGATCACACAGAATGTCGACAGTGTTCAGTGCATTGAATCTAGAGGTTGATTTATTTATTTGATCCATTCATGACAAAACCTGACAAAGTCAATCAGGCAGGCAAATAAGATGCAAAATGAGCAAACACACCTAAAATAAATATATTTGCATCATTTATCATCTATTTTGTGTTGCTTAATTATCCCAATGCCGATGCTGACAAACAGTCACTGTACTAGCGTCCATCGCGACATTTTTACTTGTATTTCTGCGACACCTGGCCCTAGAGTCACCAAACGTCACATGTGGGTACTCCCACTGGGGGGGGCTGTGGGGACCTGACCTCATTTGCATATTTAATTAGGTCACAGGGTCAGTAAGTGCTTTTGACCTCTGTAGACCTATGCTTTGAATCTGGATGTTTAAAATTGTGTGAACCCACCGTATGGGCCCACGGGTGAGGGATTAGCCGAGTCATGGCCGCCTTGTTTTTCCTTCCTTTATATATTTTTGTTTGAACTGAAAAATGCATTTGCAACTTTTTTTAAAAAAATCAGTTTTTAAGGAATTCCACAATTTTGCTCCAGCCGCTGAAATATACATCTGCCTTGGTGTAGTCTTTGCAAATTAGCATTTAAAATGGCATCTTCTAGTTCATCACCTTCAGAATTTAAACAAAGATTTTTTTTTATGCAGTTTGCAGCAATAGTTTGATTTTTATTTTGTACATTACTAATAAAGTTTGTAACTCGACTAAATCTTTACATTTTAACAAATTTATTCTCTACCCATTTTTGATTAGCAAACGCCATGAACAGTTTTACTCAGATTCGAGAATGACGTATTTTTGTCAAACCATCGTTTAAGTTGCAGAATTTTTTGTTTATGTCATGTGATGATACTTGTTGATGACACTTGATCTCACTTGTTGTCGTCTGCAAACAACACAAACTTTTATCGCTTTGACTCTTCATATAAATCATTAATGAAATAAAAAGTTTAGCTCTCAGAATGGAACCTTGTGGCACTCCACATTCAACTTTGAGACTTGCAACCAGCAAACTGCGCATATTGTAACATTTACTTTGAATTGTTTTTGTTTTTTTTTCCTTTTTCAGACTCAAGACAACATAACGGTCAGGTGGGACCTGGGTCTGAACAAAAAGCGGATTGCCTATTTCACTCTGCCCAAGACGGATTCAGGTGGTAATTTTCTGAGCTCCCTCCACCCCCCTCCACCCCTCTTCTGTCTGTGGTGTAGATAAAAACCCCTGCCTGCCCCCGCTGCCCTACTTCAGCCTTCAGAATTGCACGTACCACCCCCAGACCTGCTTCCAGTGGGTGCATGTTTTGCTTGGTTCTGTTTCTGCCTGTGTTCCGTAGTGAGGTTGTTGGTGTTGGTTTGTCAGTGCACGACAGTCTTATTATTTCTAGCTTGTTATTGTAACTTATTATTTGTAGCTTATGTTCTTTTCGGTGCTCGCAGATATGCGTCTGATGCAAGGTGACGAGATCTGCCTGCGGTACAAAGGAGACCTCGCCCCGCTCTGGAAGGGCATCGGCCACGTCATCAAAGTTCCTGATAGTATCCCTTTCATTCTTCGCAGCTGCTTTTTGTGTGTTTGTTGTCTAAGGTGCAGGGAGGCCACAGGTTCGTAAAAGTGTTAGAATGGCAGCAGAAGTTTTCACTGGTCTTAAGTGTGTTTGTCGGATGTAATTTTGATCTAATTTAATTTCTGTGTTTTAATTTTTTGTCTGCATCAAGCTCCTGAGTTTAAGTCCTGGTTTCTGAGGTTCAAAGGTATAACTGCACCTTATATTTGTCTTTTTACTTTGTACCTGCTCTGTCTGTAGGAAAAAGTTGATTTATGCATTTTTGGTTAATTTATGGATTTTTGTTTAGTGTGTTTTTTTTTTTTTTTACATTTTCTTGATTACGTTCTTTGTTTGGTTCATTTTGCGTGCTATTGTTTGTTTCTGGTTTCCTCTGCCAACCAAGGCGGTGGAGGTTACGTTTTCAACGCCGTTGGTTTGTCTGACTGTTGGCAACATAACTCTCGAAGTTCTGGTTGGATTTTGATGAAATGTCAGAAATGGAATAAGGAGGAAGTGAATTAGATTTTGGTGGTGATCGAATCACTATCTCAACACACAGGGGTTTTTTTTTTGTTGTTTTTGTTCTGACCAATCAGGTGCTGGCCATTTCAAGGCTCATTTGTCACTGCTCACTTGCCAACCAATCAAAATCAAGAAGGGGCGGGACATAACACTATAATTCTCTGCACCACGATGGAGAAACCATGGGAGGTTCATGATCGAACACTGAAGGATTTCCACAATTTTATGAATGAAGTGAATGTCCAGAACATACATTACTGTTTCACACACAAACACGCACGCACTTGCCTCACTTACGCACTCTGAAATAATCAGATCAAATCTATCCATAGGCTTCATCTTGATAAATCAACCGCAGATTTAAATTTTAATCCACCATAATCTCGCCTCAAAATATCTTGCACCTCTATTTTGCAGATAAATTTTGTAGTATTTTAACATGTGGACCTTTTTTTAAAACCTTCTCTATGGGCACACGACTTAATAATGTCATATTGGGAAATGTGCTGCCTTGGCGGAGGTCTGCGCGCTCCCAATGCTTTCTTGTTAATTTTTCTTGTTACTTTGTAACACCCTACGTCGCAATGACGCTGATGCCGCCGAGTCCATGTCCGTTCATGTCCTCCTCTGTCCACCCCTACCCCGGTCCACCGATCACTGCATCCCCTGTTCCATGCCGACTCTGAAACCCACCTGCAGAAATTCTTTGTCCTGAGACTGTGCCCTTAATGTGGGTGTTCTGTTTCTGGACCCGTGCGCCATCTTACCGCAGCCCGTGTCACGTTGTTCAGTCCATGGTGTCTATCGGTGTCTTGCACCAGCGACTATGTGGAAATCACAGCTTGCAACGTTCTGTCGTATTTGTCCTCCTGTTGGGATGTTCCAACCGGAATTCCTCCCACGCAGCGAGTGTCCCAGAGCAACACGGCATACGCTCAATCGCCTGTCTGACCTGCGCTACTGTGAGTCCTGGTGTCTTGTAAACAGCGTGTGGTTATTTGTGCAGTGAAAGAGATGCTAGCCGTGTCTCCATTCACGGGCTGCGGGCTTCGAAGGCTACACCTAATGGTCGTTCAATGTCACGGTCTAGCCCACGTAGGCTGGTGAATTTGCGTAAGTTAGCGCAGCTGTTCTTACCCTCGCGTAATGACATGGGCACCTGTTGCCGAACAGCTGCTGCTCGGAGATGGAGGAGTTTTCGGTCACATTTGTGGTTATTTAACTTTTAAATTCAATTTCATGAATTGGAAAACTGTCGTATTTGCGTATTCCTCATAGCTCCCTGATTCGGCAGTACTGCTGTCAGTCATGTTGCGTTCCACCAGTTGTAGCCTTCATTACCCAGCCGAGGAAGGCTGCATTTGAAAGAGCCATCAAAACAGGACGGCGCTTGGCTATGATGTCAGCGGCCTTCAAATGCAGCCCACAAATCGGGACACAGCTGCTGAGGCCTTCACTTCCTTGTTGTGGGTTAAACTGGTCCCTAGTATAATAACCCGGCCCGGCCTGGACTTCGTTTTTGTTTGCTTCGCAGGTATACGGAGTGGACCAAACTCTGGGTTGGTTGGAAAAGCTGAAGTGGATGTTGTTTTGAACAGTTGTATGGCTGGACTGGACTGTATTGAAAATGTTGTGTGTGTGTGTGTGTGTGTATGTATATATATATATATATATATACACACACACACACACACACTCTCACGCTTGACCACGGCTGGACTTGTAAATACACTGAAACCTAGTCATGTGGTGTTTATGTGGTATTAGTTGTCTGTGAATATCTGGTGTTTTTATTTATACGGGTACTGAGGGTTGAATAACGTTTCAAATTGTCAGACCTTGTTTTGACTTGCAGCCCTAAAATCCACGAAACGGTACAAAACATAAAACCACCCCAAATGCCATTGCAGCTTTTCTTCACATTTTAATTTTTTTCTTCTTACTTTATAGGTTTTGTTGTGGATTATTTTGTGAATTTTTGGTAATTTTATTTTTTATTCAGTGAAACACATTGTATACTGGCTTTTAGCGTGATCTACAGTCTTTGGCCTTTTTTTTTACATTTAAAAATTGTGATTTCAAACTTGAAGTTGGTAAACGCAGATTTATTTACATTAACAACTCAAATATATTCCTAAGTAAATCCCGCCGTCAGACCTAACTATTTAATATTTACCCCGAGTCAGTAACTGATTTTTTTTTTTCCTGAAGTCAGTATAAAATTTGGTTACAAATGATTAATTTAAGTGTCGGGTAGCGGTAGATCCCCTGCTTTGGCTTTTTACAGAGCTAATAATTGTGGAAAGCAGTGCATCGTCCAACTCTAACAAAACTAGACCAAGGAAAACGATCCGTTCTCCTGCCAGGCCTTAGATTTACCCTTTAGGGTTCTTGCTGGATTTCCTTAACAGCCACTGTTTAAAGACTACGGGGATGAAATTGCCATTGAGTTGCGGAGCAGTGTCGGAGCCCCTGTGGAAATCCCCCACAACTTCCAGGTGGACTTTGTGTGGAAGTCCACTTCCTTTGACAGGTAGGCTGAAATTTTATGCCATAATCTAAAATGTTGTTTTTTGTATGTATGTGTGTAACATGGCATCTCCTTTTAAAAAAACAGGTACATCTTGAACCAATGAGTTAAAAAAAGTTTGTCATCAAAATGTGTCTAAATGAATTTACCATGCAGGTCACTGAGGTATTAGAAGATTCTTTCCTCATACTCTGAGATCCACATGCGGTGGATTCATAAATGCCATAAAAAGTATTTAATTTGAGTTGTCCAAGCCTACAGAAATTCTTTGATATATCAGGGTTATTCTGAGTTTCTGGAAAACCTGGAAAATGATTTACCAATTTCCAGTCACGGAAAATGAGACAAAAATTCAAATGTCTGGGAAAAGCTAAAGTTGTCCTGGAAAATTTTAAATTGCTTATTTAGTGTTTTTTTTCTTTTGTTACATTTGGTGTTACTTCGTTCATTTTTATTAATTAACTTGATTATTTTGATCAGTTTTCTTATTTTGCTGCTTATTTGGTTTTTTTGTTTTGTTAAATGTTGGTGTTTTGTTCATTTTTGTTATATTATTTTGATCATTTTTGCTCATTCTTCTGCTTATGTTGTTTTTTTCCCATTTTTGTTAACATACTTGACTCTTGATTGATCATTTCTTAGCATTGATTCAGATCTCCTACTTTTTTTTTTTTTTTTTTTCCTCAGTCATCCAGGTCATAATATCCAAGGCGTGTGGTTTTCTTCCAGTGACTGGACTGGTTGTTTGGATTGAAAGTGTTTCGCTACCAATCCGGGAAGTTTCTTCAGTTACTGGTCTAATGTGGACCACCGTCCTGTAACTCATACCTCCTAGGATGAAACAGTGGAGTTCCTGAGTCAGAGTACAAAATCTGGATTTCCACATTAGACCTGTTAAAACGCCTTGAATCCAAGCAACCGGTCCAGTCGCCAGAAGAAAACCACACGCCTTGAACCACCTCCAGAAACAACTTGGTGACTTCCAGCTGCAGAGTGTTGCTAGTCTTGGCCCGTGAGGGTGAACATCCGTTGGCACAATTATATCATTAGTGTGTGGTGTAAATAACTTGTCTGTCAAACTGTAGCAACGGAAAATGTCCTGGAAAATAGATTTTAAGAAAGTAGTGGAAAACCTGAATCGTGTCCATTTCTTTTGAACTACGCAACGCTGTGTCGGGTGATTTGAAGGTGACTGAAGTTAGTCACAGGTCTTCACCTGTGGTCCGACAAAAACAGCTGAGTCACTGCTCGTCTCGCATCCACTGCAGGCTTTAAATGTCTTTCCTTTTGAAGAAACGCATCTGTTGCAGGAACATGTGGAGCTGCCTTTTACTTCACAGCAGGTCCCCAGCACCTCTCGGTAAATGACATTCGAGGAGCTGCTGGATGTGTTTAGTAAAGACAGACAGCTGAGCGGCATCACCGGTCAGGGTCTGTACATGATCGTCTCGGTTATGTTTAGCTGAATAACGACAAAAGTGTGGAGGAAAAAACAGGAGCAACGACTGAACGATGATGCACAGAGTTGCGGTGACGGTGAAAATGGCCGTGACCTTCTGTCAGTATTAACGCCACGTGTCTTTGCGCAGGATGCAGAGCGCCCTGAAGACGTTTGCAGTCGATGAGACCTCCGTCTCCGGCTACATTTACCACAAGCTGCTGGGGCACGAGGTGGAGGACGTCACCATCAAGTGCCAGTTGCCCAAGCGCTTCACTGCACAGGGTCTGCCTGACCTCAACCATTCGCAGGTCAGACCATTCCCTCCGGTTCGGTCTTATTTATTCAGAGTCTGCTGAAAAGCATTGTTGTATAAAATCTGGCTTTGGGCACTCGACCACTGTGGCAAACGCGTGAAGCTCAACCTTTACCGTAAAGTGATCCGTTGTCTCGTGTGCAAATCCCAGGTGGCCTTTGAATTATTTTCAACGTTGAATAAATAAACTTGCCTTGCTTCATTCAACCCTTATTTTATAACAAGATTTAACATTTTTATTATACTTGTCCCTCTTCCCTTTTTAGCATGTTCATTTTACTGCAGATACAATTTGTATCAGTTTACTCTGCTTTCGATGTCCTTTGGTTATAGCTTGATGGCATCAGTTTGTAAAAAGATAAATAATTGTTGCTGATTTAGTTTTGCAAATTTTTTATGTTTGAATTATTTCATTTTACACCACAAGTCAATATACACAAGATAATTTTGACTTAAGGTATTTTCATTTAGTTTAATTGATATTTATAAATAGCTTGATTTCTTTTAAGAATACAGCTGTTGGATTTGGTTTTCACATAATTATTTGTTTACTGTGTTCACGGCAAATTGAATCGAAACACTTTTTCTCTGCATTGTTGCGCGTTGGTTAAAATAAATGCTGAAACGTGACTTTCTGTTTATGGGTGTTACGTTTTGATTTGTGTGTTTAGGTGTACGCTGTGAAGACGGTGCTGCAGAGACCCCTCAGTCTCATCCAGGGTCCTCCAGGCACAGGGAAGACTGTCACGTCGGCCACTATTGTCTACCATCTGTCTCGGCAGGGTAACGGGTAAGATGCAGAGAAAGAAGTCGTGTTCTTAAATGATGGAAGGTGTTTTTCTGACTAGCTCCTCTGTTTGCAGGCCCGTCCTGGTGTGTGCTCCCAGTAACATTGCTGTGGACCAGTTGACTGAGAAGATTGACAAGACTGGACTGAAGGTTGTTCGACTCTGTGCCAAGAGTCGAGAAGCCATCGAGTCTCCTGTGTCTTTCTTGGCACTGCACAACCAGATCAGTAACATGGACAGGTGAGTTGCACCGAGAGAATGAGTCTGTTTGACACTGACACTTAATGCTTGACAGCTTTTTTTTTTTTTCTTAAGTGCCTAAACCTGCTTGTAAAGACATTTGCCAATAAGTTGCAGTATTTTTTTTTTTTTTTCTTTTTGTCTGTCCACAATCGGACCCTTTGAGTTTAAAGTTCGGAGATGACAGATTGAGTGAATACTTTGTATGTACTTTAAAGACACAGGTATTTGTCTGTCCGTTAGCATGCCCGAGCTCCAGAAACTCCAGCAGCTGAAGGATGAGACCGGTGAGCTGTCGTCGGCGGATGAGAAACGCTACAGGGCTTTGAAACGCACCGCGGAGCGAGAGTTGCTCATGGTGAGGTTTAGCTGATGGACTCATAACTCCAGATGATTGACTTTGACGTGATGTTACCGCTGGTGATTGGGGGTGGCAGTCATTCTGACCTTGTATCAGTGCCAATGGATGTTTGCTAGTGGTTTGAGTGTCCAATCCATTATTAGTATTACTATTTAACCACGGGACTGATTGGTTGGGCATCATAACTTGCGACTTAGTACAGAATCCACCTAATTTACATTTGTAATCATGCCTGTTTATAGCTTTCCTGTTTTCTAGCGTCAGGACCCAGTCCTCCATGTCTGTGGATCCTAATGTGTCCTGTTTATTGCACAGAATGCTGATGTGATCTGCTGCACCTGTGTTGGTGCTGGTGACCCCCGACTGGCAAAGATGCAGTTCCGCTCCATCCTCATTGATGAGAGCACTCAGGCCACCGAGCCAGAGTGTATGGTACCTGTGGTGCTGGGAGCCAAGCAGGTAAACGCAGCATAAAAAACACATTGATTTCCGAGGTGTCATTAAGCCTAAAGTCAGTTTGTTTTGACACATGGAACAATAGGAAATCCTTGAATCCTAAAATGGTTTATCGTTTAAAACCATATGTGTTTAACTTCTGCAGCTCATTCTGGTGGGGGACCACTGCCAGCTGGGGCCAGTGGTGATGTGTAAGAAGGCAGCTAAAGCTGGTTTGTCTCAGTCCCTGTTCGAGCGGCTGGTGGTTCTGGGGATCCGGCCAATTCGCCTGCAGGTCCAGTACCGCATGCACCCAGCTCTCAGTGCCTTCCCCTCCAACATCTTCTACGAGGGCTCCCTGCAGAACGGCGTCACTGCAGGTTCGTTCACGTGTAGTAGTACTTAATACGGTGAAGAGGTACAACAGGTTAATATGCTCTACGTGCTTTGCCAAGAATAGTCCACGTTAACACGTTTGTTTTGTCCGTAGCTGACCGCATCAAGAAGGGCTTTGACTTCCAGTGGCCACAACCAGACAAGCCCATGTTTTTCTATGTAACTCAGGGTCAGGAAGAGATCGCCAGTTCTGGAACATCCTACCTTAACAGGTAACATTAGTCTGTAAATGTTAAGACACATTTTGCCCGATGTGGAAATGTGGTCCCAAAATTTCTTTACCCCGTTTTTAGAATCAGATCACTGCATTTTCTAACTTTTATCGTGTTGTAGGACTGAAGCTGCTAATGTAGAGAAGATCACCACCAGGCTGCTGAAGGCGGGAGCCAAGCCTGACCAGATCGGCATCATCACCCCGTACGAGGGCCAGCGCTCTTACCTGGTCCAGTACATGCAGTTCAGTGGTTCCCTGCACACAAAACTCTATCAGGTACTACACAAACCTATGATATGATAAACACTGTTTTGAATAATTTTAACTGTTTTATCTACTTCTCCTGGGCATCAGGAGACTATTATAAGCTGCTTAAAGTGTGACAGCAGAGTTGTTTTCGATGAAGAAAGGATTTTAGGGCCAGTAGGTGCTGAGGGTTCTGTGTCTACTCCGGTTGATTCGGTAGTTTATGGTATCATTTATTTGTTCTGTATCACTACAGCAAGTGGAAATCGCCAGCGTGGATGCATTTCAGGGCCGAGAGAAGGATTTCATCATCTTGTCCTGCGTTCGTGCCAATGAGCACCAGGGTATCGGCTTCCTGAATGACCCTCGTCGTCTCAACGTGGCGCTGACCAGAGCAAAGTAAAGACTTGGCACTTTGACAACAGATAAAAATGACACGATAGAGGCCGTTCATTAGTTTGTGTTGGGCTACTTTGACATCATACATTGCTTATGGTCTGTGAAGGTACGGTGTGATTATCGTGGGGAACCCCAAGGCCCTCTCCAAGCAGCCGCTGTGGAACAACCTGCTGAACAACTACAAGGAGCAGAAGGTCCTTGTGGAGGGACCCCTGAACAACCTGAGAGAGAGCCTCATGCAGTTCAGCAAACCCCGAAAGCTGGTCAACACCATCAACCCTGTGAGTACAGCATACGGAGTACGCACACGAGTAGTCGGAGGCCTGCACTGTAAAACAGGATGGCATACTGTCCACACTGTGATTCTGCATATTCTTTCATTCTCAATCCATGTTTGGATAAGGTATTTAATGTTTTCTTCAGTCCTTTTTGAGTCTGTACTTCTTTAAGTTTAGTATTAAATCTTGTACATGACGGGGTGGAGTCCTTTGAATCCGTTCTATACGGTGCTGTGTAAAATCACTGTAAAACGTTACTCGTGTGAGAATATCACATCGGCCTTAAAAGTAAGTTATAATGATGTTTATTGTTCCTCGTGCTTCTTGAGAAGAGAGAAACCCCTCTGACACATGACGGACGTACACAAAACGGCACAAAAAACTGCACACACTGGCATCGAGTTTCAAGGCATCACTGTAGAAGCGAAAACCTCACAATTCACACAGTTCACATTCTTCGCTCTGCCTGACGTATGTTTAAAGTTGGTTTAATTTTGTAGAATAGAATGGAACGATTCTATGTCCAGTGTGGTGTGTTTAAAAAAAAATTAAAGAAATTAAACCTGACAATTCAAAAAATGCAGACATCACACAACTGAACAAAGGAAAACATCACAATCAAGTTCATGAAAACAAAGACATTTTGTTATGACCAAAACCAGCCACAGAAAAAGAAAAAAAAAATCATACAATACATACCATATTTTAAAACTATTACCGTTTTTTTTTTTTTTTTAACTGGTAATAAAAGATAAGGTCACACATATAAATGAATGTGAAGTGCTAAGTATTCGGCCACTTTGGGAGGTGGTGAAGTGTTTAATGGTCACAGGCGTAAATTATTCTTTGTGGAAGTAAACAATGCTACACGCTCGTCTACGGAGGACGGGGTCTGGTTGAACGCTGAATTCCGACTGGTGTTTTCCAGGGCGGACGTTTCATGAGTACTGCCATGTACGACGCCCGTGAGGCCCTCATCCCCGGGTCCGCCTACGACCGCAGCAACGCTGGTATTTATCATCTCTGCTACGACTCAACATCTTAGGAAACTCACTTTACACAGTCATTTTTTCCCCAAGATAAATTGGACGCGAGCTTTCATCTGCGTGTGCTCCTCCAGCAGGACGTCCATCCAACATGTACTTTCAAACTCACGACCAGATCGGGATGATTGGCGCCGGCCCCGGTCACATGGCTGCGATGAATATCCCCATTCCTTTCAACCTGGTGATGCCACCGATGCCTCCGCCCAGCTATTTGGGACAGACCAATGGACCGGCTGCAGGTAAAGTTTAATGCTGGCGCAGCCCTCGCGGATCAAATTTCAGCGAAATGAGGTGGTTCATTTTGTGAGGGTTGATGCCAGGCGACACCGATAACCGAGCATTACTTGTGACTTGTCCTGTTATGTATTTGGTTTGTCCCGTAGGTCGTGGCGGGATGAAGGGAAAGCCTGGCCGCGGTGGGCGCCAACGAACCCGTGGTGCATCAAACCAGGGTGGCGGTCAAGGCAACGGACCAAACGGCCAGGCCAGCCAGGATGGGGCTTCCCAGTCATTCTCCCAGGGGCCGCTGACTCAGGGCTACATCTCCATGAGCCAGCCCTCTCAGATGAGCCAGCCTGGCCTCTCCCAGCCCGAGCTGTCCCAGGTAATTTTAGAGTTTTTATGATGCGGTGTCTGAATTGTGCGTCGGCAATAGCTTGAAAGTGTCCTGAACAATTTATTTGAAACTTGTCATGGTTGTTGATCACTTCAACGTCTCCATCAACTTTTGGAATAGGTTGCAGTTCTGTTTGTGAGCTTGTATTTTGGTGGATATCTGGACAATCGCAGCTGAACTGAGATGGCTCAGCTACGGAGGCAACACATTTGGAAGCTGCTCTTATATCATGTATCTGTTTATTATTTAGTGCTACATGAAGCCGGTGCGTAGTTCAGACAGGAACTCTGTTCTCTAGCCTAGTTTTCTGTCCGATCACCGTCAACCCTGCTGTACACGCCCCAATCAGCTGCACCTCTAAATCCTGGCAGAGTCCATTCATTCTGCTATGCTGCTGCGCTCACATAGCCGTCGTTCACCACAAATCTCGGGCCATCTGCGTGTACAAGCTTTTATAAACATAAATCAGACAAGTGTCCTACTTGAAATATTCTTATACTTCATGCTTTGTGATTGGCTTACGTCGTCTGTGGGTCTCAACATTTTCCTCAAGTTTTCCCGAAGACTTGGAGATGACTTTGCTATTGAGTGTTCCTCCCATGAGAACTTTCGATGTTTCAGAAAACATTTTGGATCATTATTATTACCACATCTGTGTAGAAAAATTTTGAAAAAGCTACCGCAAATACTAAACAATGTCCAAAACACAAAAGAAGTTCACTGAAGCTCAGCTGTAACCACAGTCTGTGAAAAGGCATTTTATGGTGATGTAAAATGAGCAGGTTGAGTTTGTGAAGCTCTTTGCGTCCTCTGGTCTTCTAGGACAGTTACCTGGGAGATGAGTTCAAGTCCCAGATCGACGTGGCTTTATCCCAGGACTCGACTTACCAGGGTGAACGTGCATACCAGCATGGAGGGGTGACTGGCCTGTCACAGTACTAGAGAGTAAGTACTTCATCTGCTCAGCATTTTACTACCAATCAAAAGTATGGATGCAGTGTCTTCTTCTTCAGTGGTTTTTCTTGACTTTTATTCCTTTCAACATTGTCCATTAATACTGAAAACCTCCAACCTGAAAGAACATGTATTGTAGTAACAGCCCAGAACATATTTTCTGTTTTTAAATTGTCCAAAGTGGCCACGTTTAGCTTTGACAGCGTTACACGCTCATGACATTCTCTCATCAGATTCACGGGGTAGTTTGAATTCACAGGCGTCTTCTCAAGAGTCCGTTTGTGTCATTTCTCGCTTTCATAATGTGCTTTAGACCCATCAGTTGTGTTGTGCAGGAGGGTGAGCACAGGGCAAAGGTCAACGACCGGGGCTGTTCAATGAGGCCAATGCAGAAGTAACTTTACGTTGTAATTCCACCGCTTGGCCACTGGGGAAACAATCGTCTGACTCCAGGAAGCTTTTTTCCCATAGATACATGTGATTCTATCTGAAAATACTAATCGCATACATTTTTTTTTCACGTGTCATCATGGTCTCAAATGTTTTATTTGGATCCTTTAATAAGTAACATGATGATCCATCTTTAACTTTTTGCTCT